>NW_026510252.1:0-13420 GCF_026875155.1 Cherax quadricarinatus | reverse complement strand
ACACCAATCGAATGGCCGTGGGTCGAGACGGGTGCCAGGGGGAATTGGGAACAGCTAACAGGAAATCTCCTGAGTGTGGTGCCTTCACTGCCAGGAGACGAGCTTTGTTCTTTCCTGAAGCATTGGAGAGCATTGTGTTGGCGATTTTTTCCATGATCGGTTTGTCCAGTGGGGACTATTTGTGCTGTTTTGGAGGAGCTGGTCTACTGGAGGAGTCTGTAAGGATGTCCAAACCCGAATCGCTGCTTCAGTAAACCTGGGGTCTTGAGCTCCTACCAAGTCTCTCAAGCGTTCGGGCACTATCTTCTTGACTAATGCACTGGAAGCCAACCACGAAGACAGAAAAAGCAGGTAAAGCAAACATGCGTTGCTTTACGCACCCCTATACCTCCCAGTCGCACTGGGAGGGTTGCCTGATCCCATTGCTCATCCTCTAGTGACAGGTTCAGTGCCTTCTTAAAAGTTGATCTCAGGTGTGCGTCATATTCATCGAGTGTTGGGTTGTCAAAAGAGGGTGCACACCTCAAGAAGTAAGTGAGTCTTGGCATAGTAAGACACCTTGTGAGGAGATACAGAGCATCATGGGCATCAAGATCGCTTATTCTCTCCTCCATTCTCATCAGGTCATTCAATTTGTCCCTGAGGACAGTATCGATGGCCTGGTTACCAGCGGTTGCCCCCAAGAGGGTACTGTTGGACGGAATTGTAGTTGAGACTTCCGGGAGGATTCTTCGCACAGCATTGATTATTTCCTGGTTCGTTGTGATGATTTCACACTTGGAGGGATTGAGGATGAGTCCCAAGTCTTCTCCCTGTGTTTTCACCAGTTGTAGGTCCCCCACGAGGGACTCTTCAGTACCTGCCAGAGTGCCGTCATCCAGGTACCAGATATTGAGTTCACTGCGTAGGCTGGAAGTTAGTTCTCTTACTGCCAAGCAGAAGAGAAGTGGAGCGAGTGGGTCACCCTGCTGAACACCCTCTGATGATTGAATTTCATGTTCTCCAAACAGAAGAATTGAGAGTTTGCTGTAGCCGGCTGAAATGAAGGGAAAGAGACTGGGGAACCGAACCCGAACAGCTGGCAAAATAGCATCTCTCTTCACCATATTAAAGGCATTTCTAAAATCAAGTTTGACTATGGCCTTGTCTTCTGGTAGGTCCCTGATGTAGGCCCTTGCCGCATGAGCTGCAGCTTCACTGCCTTGAGAGACCGCAAAGCCCAGTTGGTGTGGCTGGAGTAAAGTGGCAGCTTCTAGGCGAATGTTTCTCACTGCTGCTTTGGCAACGAGAAGGCGAAGAGTGTTTCCAACTGCAATGGGTCTGATTCCCCCATCCCTCTTCTTCAAAGCACATAGTGAGGCTCCAAAAAAGAAAGGTTTAATTTCTTCTGGGATTCGCCCAGCCAGGCAATTGTTGACGAAAGTTGTTAACTCGGTGAGAAGAATTGATGCAGATTCACCGAGTACTGGATTTACCATCTCTTTGAGGTGCTGAGGACGAATTCCAGTGTAACCTCCTGCAGATCCTGCTGGAAATGACACGATCGCCTTATAGACTTCCGATTCTGCAGATTCACCGAGTACTGGATTTACCATCTCTTTGAGGTGCTGAGGACGAATTCCAGTGTAACCTCCTGCAGATCCTGCTGGAAATGACACGATCGCCTTATAGACTTCCGATTCTGGCAAAATTAATTGTTCAGTGATGGGGTCTTCCTCAGGGTTGTCGTTGATGGCTATGGTGTCCCTGGTTGGATGCTTGTCTCTTAGTGCTTGGGCCGTGGTCTCATCCTTGGGGGCTACAGTGTCGTCACTTGTAATTATTCTTATTGCTCCCACTGTGTTACCTTCTTCATATATTATATATATATATTATATTATATATTTATATATATATATATTTTATATATATATATATATTATATATATATATATATATATATGTCGTGCCGAATAGGTAAAACTGATCAATTAGCAAGAACTCATTTAAAATTAAGTCCTTTCTAAAATTTTCTCTTATACGTTTAAAGATATATTTTTTTCATTAATGTTAATGTAAAAATTTTTAATTTTGCACCAAAAGAATCTTAGAAAACTTATCTAACCTTATTATAACAAGAACAATTTATTTTAGCCTAACCCAACTATATATATTTTAGATTTGTTTACAATAATTTAATACTAAACAAACACAGTGAAATATATTTTTTTCTACAGGTTCAGAATGATTTTGGCGAAATTATTGCATACACAAATTATCGCTTGTCCTGTATGGCAAGATGAGCTTTGCTATTTAAGCCAAGATCGTAAGTTCTGCCTATTCGGCACGACATATATATTATATATTTATATATATATTATATATATATATATATATATTATATATATATATATATATATATTTATATTATATATTATATATATATATTATATATATATATATATATATATATATATATATATGTCGTGCCGAATATATAAAACTGGCCAATTAGCAAGAACTCATTTAAATTTAAGTCCTTTCTGAAATTTTCTTTTATATGTTTAAAGATATATTTTTTCATTAATATTGATGTAAAAATTTTTAATTTTGCACCAAAAGAATCTTAGAATACTTACCTAACCTTATTATAGCAAGAACAATTTATTTTAGCCTAACCCAACTAAATATATTTTAGATTTGTTTACAGTAATTTAATACTAAACAAACACAGTGAAATATATTTTTTTCGTTAGGTTCAGAATGATTTTGGCTAAATTACTGCATACACAAATTTTCACTTGTCCTATATGGCAAGATGAGCGTTGCTATTTAAGCCAAGATCAAAAGTTCTCCCTATTCGGCCGGCATATATTTAAAATATATATTTTATATATTATATATTATATATTTTTATATAAAAAATTTTATTAATATTTATATAAATTTATATTATTTATATATTTTTTTTAAAATAATATATAATCATTCATTTGAATGAGGTAAAAAAAACCTACCCGGCGGGGATAGCCCCCGGGGTTTTTACCCCCACTCGTGGTATGGTTTGTTTGCAATCATGTCATTCGATTTGGGTGGTCGTGACATTAGGAAAAGCTTTGCCACCCGGGGGTTTTTTAAATCAACGATAAGTAAAATATACCCAAAAAATGTTGGATAAATGTTACGGAATTTGCAGAGATGAAAGGGATGCAATTCAAAGGCTAAAACCCCACCTCTCCAAATTTTTGAACCTTAGGAAGGTTCCTTGATGCTGGTGAGGGGCTTTTTAGGGAATTGGATTTGTGCCCCAGTTCCCTGATTAACCTGAATCCCTTTTATTCCCCACGGCCTGTATAATTCAACGTTTTGCTCTTCCCCCTTTTTTTAAAAATACTGAATTAGCGTTTCCTTTTTAAAAATGTGGTGTTTCAATACCACTCATAGTAGTGGGTACAAGTAGTTCTAGTACTTTGTTCTGTTTTTGCCCCCCCCTACTTAGTAAAAAAAGGATTGGGGGAAAACATAATCAACCTAGGGTACATGAAGCTCTGTGGATCCAAGTGAAGTAACGGGTTAGTTTAAGAAGAAAACTATGATTTTTGGGGTATTTGTACTCCGTTTTCTTCCTTATACTCTGAAAATTTCCTGCTTGTTCCCTTAAAATATTTTTCTTCCATTTCTGTTTGGGGGGCCATGGAGGGGGGAAAGTAGGGAAGGAGTCTCCTGTTTTTCTAGCCTTGACTTTTCCCCAAAAGGTAATGTACGGTGCCCCCAAATTAGAAAAAATTTGTGCCTTGTGATGATTTTCCCGTGTGTCCATAAAATCCGATGAATCCCCTCAGTTTCTAGCGACTTCTTTCACCTTCCTCTTCTTCCTTTTCCCTCTTCTCCTCTCCCTCTTCCTCTTCTCTCTCCCCCTCTTCCTCTTCTCTCTCTCTCCTCTCTTCCTCCCCCTCTCTCTACTTTCGCTTATTCAATTTCTGTTGTGAAAAATTATTTTCCGTCTTTGTTAAAAGCCCATCCCCGGTTTTTTGAAAATTCTTTTTTCTTCGTGAAATTCACCCAGGGGGGTTTCCCTGAAGATGTTCCCCTGCTACTGTGTCCCCCCCACGTACCTAAACGGTGTCACCCCACAGACTTCTCGGTGTCACCCCACAGTCCTATACGGTGTCACCCGCAATCCTGCTCGGTGTCCCCCCCACAGTCCTTCTACGGTGCACCCCACAGTCCTTCTATGGTGTCCCCCCACGTCCCTTCTCCCGGTGCCCCCCACAGTACCTTCTACGGTGTCACCTAAGTACTGTAGGGTGTTACGCATGTATCTGCTATGGTGTCACCCACAGTACTACACGATGTCCCCCCGCAATGCCTGCTAATGTGTCATCCCACAGTATTGTTACGGTGTCACCCCACTTTCTGCTACGGTGTCCCCCCCGCGTATTGTACTGTGTCACCCCGCGTATCTGTACGGTGTCCCCGTAGATCTGTACGGGGTGTACCCGAGTATTGCTCGGTGTCCCCGTAGTATTGTAGGGTGTCCCCCACGTATTACTACAGTGTCATCCACGTATCTGCTACGGTGTTACCCCCACGTCCCCTGTACTGTGTCCCCAACAGTCCCTGCTATGTGTCCCCCACAGTACCTGCTCGGTGTCCCCCCACAGTCCCGCTAGTGTCACCCCACAGTACCTCCTAGGGGTCTCCCCCAGTCCCCTGCTACTGTGTAACCCCACGTACCTGTCTGTGTCACCCCAGTACCTGCTACTGTGTACCCCACAGTACCTGCTACGGGTGTCCCCACAGTCCCAGATCTGTGTCAACACGTCCTGCTACTGTGTCCCTCCGTCCCGCTCTGTCTCCCCCCGCATACCTGCTACTGTTCCCCCCACAGACCTGCTACTGGTCACCCACAGTCCCTGCTCTGTGTCACCCCACAGTACCTGCTACTGTGTCACCCCACAGTACCTGTCTGTGTCCCCCCAAGTCCCTGTACGGTTCCCCCCACAGTACTGCTACTGTGTCCCCTTCAGTACCTGCTCTGTGTCACCTCACAGTACCGCTACGTGTCCCCCGCAGTACTGTACTGTGTAACCCCACAGTCCCTGTATGTGCACCCCAGTACCTGCTCTGTGTCACCCCAGTACCTGCTACGGTGTCCCCCCACAGTCCAATACTGGGGGTCCCCCAACAGTACCTGTACGTTCCCTCACGTACCTGTACTGGTCCCCCCACAGTCCCTGCTACTGTGTCACCCCACAGTCCCCTGCTACGTTCACCTCACGTCCCCTGGTACTGTGTCACCCACAGTACCTGCTATGTGTCACTCACAGTCCTTTTTACTGTGTCACCCCACAGTTACCTGCTACTGTGTCCCCCACAGTCCCCTGTCTGTGTCCCCCACGTCTGTTACTGTGTCACCCCCATTTCCTGCTACTGTGTCCCCTACAGTCCCGCTACTGTGTCCCCCCACAGTCCTGCAACTGTGTCACCCCCAGTACTGTATGTGTCACCCCCACAGTACCTGCTACTGTGTCACCCACAGTACCTGCTATGGGTCACCCCACTCCCTGTCTGGTCATCCCAAGTACCTGTCTGTGTCCCCCCCACAGTCCTGTATGGTTACCCCACGTACTGTACTTTTACCCAACAGTACCTGTTAGGGTGTCACCCACAGTCCCCTGCTACTGTGTCCCCCCACATTTCCCTCCTACTGGGTCACCCAACGTCCCTCCTACTGTGCACCCCCAGTCCCTGTTTATTTTCCCCCCCACAGTCCCCCTGCTACTGTGTCCCCCCACAGTACTGCTACTGTGTCCCCCACAGTACCTACTGGTGTCACCCCCGCAATTACCGCTACGGGTCACCCCACAGTACCTTTTTCGGTGTCACCCCACGAACTTTACGGTGTCTCCCCCAGTTTTTACGGTGTCACCCCCAGTCCCTTCTGGGTGTCACCCTCAGTGCCTGCTAGGGTTCTGCTAGTATCTGCTTGGTGTCACCCCACAGTACTCCTGTGTCACCCCGCAATACCTGCTACTGTGTCACTGCCCCAGTATTGTTACTTTTCCCCCCACAGTCCCTGCTAAGGTGTCACCCCCGCAGATTGCTACTGTGTCACCCCGCAGTATCTGTACGGTGTCACCCCCGTAGTATTGCTACGGGGTGTCACCCTGCGTATCTGCTAGGGTTTCACCCCGTAGTATTGTACGGTGTCACCCACAGTTTACTACAGTGTCATCCAGTATCGACGGTGTTATCCCACAGTCCCGCTACTATGCCCCACCCCACAGTACTGTCCTGTGTCCCCCCACGTACTGCTCGGTGTCACCCCACGAACCTGCTACTGTGTACCTACAGTACCTGTTTTGTGTCACCTAAACAGTACCTGCTACTGTGTCACCCGCGTCTGCTACTGTGTCCCCCCCAAAGACTGTACTGTGTCCCCCCAAAGTACCGCTATGTGTCACCCCCCAGTACCTGTACTGTGTTATCCCACAGTCCCTGCTACTGTGTCACCCACAGTATGTATGTGTCCCCCCACAGTACCTGCTACGGTGCACCCCATACAGATACTGGTCCCCCCAAGTCCCTGCTACTGTGTCCTAAAGGCCCTGCTACTGTCTCCCCCCAAGTACCTGTACTGTGTCCCCCCCACAGTACCTGCTACGTGTCACCCCCCAGTACCTGTCTGTGTCACCCCCAGCCCTGCTACTGTGTCCCCCCACAGTACCTGCTACTGTGTCCCCCCACGTACCTGCTCTGTGTCACCCCACGTACCGGCCCTACTGTGTCCCCCACGTACCGCTACTGGTCACCCCCAGTACTGCTCTGTGTCACCCCCCAGTATGTACTGTGTCACCCCAGTCCCTGCTCCCTTTGTCCCCCCACGTACCTGCTACTGTGTCCCCCCCGTACCTGCTACTGTGTCCCTCACGCCTGCTACTGTGTCACCCAACGTCCCTGCTCTGTGCACCCAAAAGGACCTGTACTGTGTCACCCACAGTACCTGCATGTGTCCCTCACAGTCCCTGTACTGTGTAAATCACAGTCCTGCTCTTGTCACCCCACAGTACCTGTTTACTGTGTCACCCCACGTACCTGTACTGTGTCACCTCAAAATCTGATACTCTGTCACCTCACGTCCCTGCTACTTTTTGTCATCCCCCAAGTCCCTGCTACTGTGTCACCCCACAGTCCCTCCTACTGTGTAAATCAAGTACTGTCTGTGTCCCCCCACAGTACTGCTACTGTGTCACCCCACAGTACCTGACTTTTGTCACTCACAGTACTGCTACTGTGTCCCCCCTAGCACCTGCTCTGTGTCCCCCCAGTCCCTGTATTGTGCACCCCCCGTACTGCTACGTGTCCCCTCACATACCCTGTCTGTGTCCCCCACAGTACCTGCTACTGTGTCACCCCCAGTACTGTACTGTGTCACCCCACAGTATTTGTACTGTGTCACCCCAAGTCCCTGGTATGTGTCCCCCCCAGCCCTGCTATTGGTCACTACGTCCTGCTCTGTGTACCCCAGTACCTGCTCTGTGTCACCCCACAGTCCCTCTACTGTGTCCCCACAGTACCTGCTACTGTGTCACCCCGCGTACCTGTTCTATGTACCCCACAGTACCTGTACTGTGCACCTCCAGTCCCTTCTACTGTGTCACCCCACAGTACCTGCTACTGTGTCCCCCCCACGTACAGTACTGTGTCACTACAGTCCCTTAGTGTCACCCACGTATGTACTGTTCACCCCCATACCTGTCTGTGTCTCCCAAAGTACTGTACTGTGTCACGTACGTACCTGCTACTCTGTCCCCCCCACGTACCTGCTACTGTGTTCCCCCCAAAGTCCTGCACTGTTTACCCCAAGTCCTGTTACGGTGTCCCCACAGTCCCTGCTACTGTGTCACCCCACAGTCCTTCTGTGTCACCCCCAGTACCCCCTACTGTTCCCCCCACGACCTGCTACTGTGTCCCCCCACGTCCTGCACTGTGTCCCCCACAGTACCTGTACTGTGAACCCACGTACCGTTGTGTACCCACGTCCCTGCTACTGTCTCACCCCACAGTCCCTGTACTGGGGTCACCCCACAGCCTGCCTGTTACCCAACAGTACCTGTACTGTGTCCCCCCGCAGTACCTGCTACTGTGTCACCTCACAGTACTTTCTACTGTGTCCCCCCACGTCCCTGTCTGTGTCCCCTCAAGTCCCTGTACTGTGTCACCCCACAGTACCTGCTACTGTGTCCCCCACAGTACCTTTTTACTGTGTACCCCAAAAAGTACCTGTCTGTGTCACCTCACAGTACCTGTTCTGTGTCACCCCCAGTACCTGTACTGTGTAACCCCCGTCCCCCTGTACTGTGTCCCCCCACAGTCCCTGCTACTGTGTCACCTCACAGTCCCGCTACTGTGTCACCCCACAGTCCTGTACGTGTCACCCCACGTCCCTGCTACGGGCCCACCCCAGTACCTGTACTGTGTCACCACGTACCTGCTACTGTGTCACCCACAGTACCTGTTACTGTGTCACCTCCGTACCTGCTACTGTGTCCCCCACAGTACCTGCTCTGTGTAACCCCCAAGTCCCTCCCTACTGTGTACCCACAGCCCCTTTACTGTGTCACCCCACAGTACCTGCTTGGTCACCCCCGTACCTGCTATGTGTACCCCACGTACCTGCTACTGTCACCCCCAGTACTGCTACTGTGTCCCCCCATGTCCTGTACTGTGTCACGCCACATCCCTGCTACTGTGTCCCCCCACAGTCCCTGACTGTGTCACCCCATAATACCTCTACTGTTTTCACCCCACAGCCCTGCTATGTGTCCCCTCACAGTCCGCTATGTGTCCCCCAAGTACGACTGTGTCCCCCCCACGTACCTGCTATGTCTCACCCCACAGTCCCTGCTACTTGTCACCCCACAGTACTGCTTGTGTCACCCCACAGTCCTGTCTGTGTCACCCACAGTCCCCTGCTACTGTGTCACCTACAGTCCCCTGCTGCGTGTCACCCCACAGTCCCTGTTACTGTGTCCCCCCGCAGACCTACTCTGTGTCACCCCACGTCCCTGTACTGTGTCACCCCACAGTTCCTCTACTGGTCACCCCCGTCCTGCTACTGTGTCCCCCCCCAAGTCCTGCTTGGTCACCCCACAGTACCTGACTGCGTCCCCTCACACTACCTGCTCGTGTCACACCACAGTAACCTGTTCTCTACCCACCCTCATCATATTTCTTTCTTTTAAATAAATTTCCCATTGTGTGTGGGGTTGTGTGTGTGGTGTTGGTGTTGTACTCACCTATTTGTACTCCCCTAGTTGGGGTTTTGCGGGGGTCGAGCCCGAGCCCCGGCCCCCCTCTTCCTGATGCTACTAGGTCATCCCGACCCGTGAGCTTTATATACCGCCTGTTTTAAAGCTATGTATGGTTCCCTCCACTACTCGCTTCCAAATTTCATTACGACTCGCTGTGGCTAAAGAAATATTCCCTAACATCCCTGTGATTCTTTCTGTGTCTTCATTCCAAATGTTCCCCTTGTTCTGGTCCAATCTCTGGAACATCCTGTCTTTGTCCACCTTTTTTAATTCCCCTTTAGTTTTTTTATGTTTACAACCCCCCTTTCTCCTGTCCTCCGGTGTCAGGTTGATTTCCCCCTTAACCCCTCCTGTAGGGCATACCTTTAGCCTGGAAATCTTGTTTTCAAACTTTGACTTTTCTAGTTTCTTCACGTGCTTGGGTAGGTGTGGGTTCCCAAAATGGTTGCCCCATACTCCATATGGGCTAAGTCACGGTGTACAGGGGGCCGAAAGATTCCTTATTAAGATGTGGAATGCTGTTCTGGGTTTGCTAGGGCCCTTGCTGCAGCAGTTATTTTGGTGGTGTGCGCTTCAGGGATGGGGCCCGGGTTTATCACCCCAAAATCTTTTCCTTGAGTGAGGTTTTGTCTCTGACCCCCCAGCTGTTTCTCCTCTGTGTCTTTTTGCTCTTCCCGTCTTCATGATTTGACTTGGGGGGTTAAACCAAGGAGCCAATTGCGGGGCCGGTCTGCAGCCTGTCCAGATCCTTTGTAGTTCTGCCTGGTCTTCGATGTGTGTGTGTGTGTTGGGGTGTGTGTGTGTGTGTGGTGTGTGTGTGTGTGTGTGTTGGTGTGTGTGTGAACATAAATGTAATTATAATTCTCTTGTAAATTTTATTTTTCTTCTATAACGATGAGTTGGTCTGTTTAAAAAATCGTTTCGTTTTATTATCGTTTTTTTTTTTATTTTTTTGTGTTCCCGTGAAACGCTAAACTCATAGGGGTCACACAAACGAACTGGGAAGGGAGTGTTAAGGCAAGGTTCTAAGGAGAGGAATCTCCCGTTCCTTGGTTTTAGTTGCTCTTCACCAACTGAAAACATCCCCGTAATGGGCCCCTCTCCCGAAATTTGCTATTTTCGTTTTAAACCCCATTTGGAACTTTCAAAATGATTTCCTAAAAGCCTTTTAAATTTTACTAAAAGAACTCTGGTAATAATTTATATTTTTAAAATTGGTTCTATTAGACAAAAAAAAACAGCAATCCCTCAAACAAGTAATGTAATCGAAAAACAGAAGCTTTTTTAAATGTTTTGCACTCTGAAAAAATCTGGGCCTGCTCTTTATTTTAGCCTCTAAATTACAAAAAAATCTTGCTCATTTTACTTTCCTTTGTTTACTTTTGTTTCTTGTATTTCTTTTCTTTTTAGTAGTGTTTTTATTAACTTTTCCAATTTTGGAGACCTGTAAGAGTTTTTGATCCCCAGAAACATTACTAGAAGAGTTTAGATGTCAGAATATTTACCAAATATTCGAGCAATTATCTCGAATCAGATGTTTTTATTTAAATACAAGTCCTCAAGTATCTAAAACGATTCCTTATATAAAGATTTCCCAGCAAAAATGGGGCTGGGGCTTCAGCATTGATGATTGATTTTCCCAACATTGTAATGATATCCTAACATTTATGTGTATCCCATCATTGAGATGATCTCATACCAAACCTGATTTATATCATTGATGACTGATTACCCCCGATGACTGATTCCTGTACGTCATGATTTGGCAGTGAGTCATGACCCAGCATTTAACGCCGCCGATAAGGAATAGTGCTGGTAAGTCACCGAACAGCTCCCAAAGTAACCCACTCAGGTATTCGGCTGACTAGCGTTTAGAGTGGGTTTAGTAAGGTTACCAGAAGAGATTAGGGGGCTCACAACCCCAGCAGCCGGTTATACAGGCCAGGCTCGATCAACCAGGTTGCTAGGGTTAACCGCTGGGTTCTAAAAGTGGACAACACTGCAGGTGGTGAAACTGACCCCGAGAAAAAAAAGTAAAGGTTCTCTTGAAGGAAGGTTTTTTTAAGGGGTCTAGGTAACCTTACACTAGTGAAATTTTCTTTCAGGTGCTCGGCATCCCTTTTCACACTGGAAAATTTCTTTTTACCAAGTCATTTTAAAGCTAAGGTGTTTCCTTCCCCAGCTCAAAGCTCCCGCTTAAGGTATTTCTAACCCCCCGGGTGTACCCACAACAGTCGATAACACCAGGACCCACCCGCACCGCCCCGCCAGACCTTTAGGAAATGATTTTTGGTGTAAAGAAAATAAGGCCACATGCTTTTGCATTTTCAACAAACAACAAAAATCAACAAAAGACAAGAAAAACAAAACAAAAAAACAAACCAAAAAAAAAAAACAGGAAAATTTTGGCCAAATCAAATTATCTTTATTTGTCAATTATTTAAAAAAAAAATAACGAAGCTCTTTTACTAATGACATTTTTTTTTGGGCGTCTACAATAGCATTTGTAGTTAAAAAAAATTAAACAGTATTCTGTGAAATTATTTTGTGAAAAATTTTTTATTAATGAAGAAAAGCTAAACCCTCGAGGGTTTACAGTGTGGAAATAAGAGAAGTGGAATATGATAGGGTTTGATCCCAAGGTATCGAAAGCATTTTAAACCTTTCCTAATTTGAGCTCATCACCAGTGTAAAAAAATTACCTTTAAGAGGACACGTGAAAAACTTAAAAAAAAATAGGCTAGAGTTTGCTGCCTGGGCACAACCACGTTTTAAATGTGGTTATATACGGTATTGACCGGTGCTTCAACGGTGTTTGATGTTCAATGCCCTGTGTAGAATTTAGTATTTTCCCCCAGGGATGACACCGGCCTCACACCGATGATACATATAGTCAGAGGTTTGGGATCCCACGGGGTTACAGTTAACATACGTGGTTTGCAGGCGTGTTACAAGGTGTTATACTGGTGTTTATACACAAGGTTTTGGGGAACCAGTGTGCGGGTTTTTTACACACGGGGTTTATGGGGTTTACACAAAGGGTTGCAACACAGTGGACGGTTGTTTACACACGGTGTTGACACACTAGTGTGGGGGTCAATGTTTACAAGTGCTGCAAACACCAGTGTGGGGGTCGTGTTTAAACCAGTGTTGAACACACCCCGTGTGGAGGTCAGGTTTACCAGTGTTGTACACACCAGTGTGGAGGTGTGTTTTCAGTGTTGACACCCGTGTGGAGGTCAGTGTTTACACAGTGTTGAACCACCCGTGTGGAGGTCATGTTTACACAGTGTTGTACACCCGTGGGGGTCAGGTTTACCGTGTTTTTCACACACCAGTGTGGGGTCGTGTTTTACACGTGTTTACACACCAGTGTGGAGGTCAGTGTTTCAGTGTTGTTCACACCCAAATGTGGGGGTCGTGTTTACACAGTGTTGAACACACCAGTGTGGAGGTCAGTGTTTACACAGTGTTGTACCCTGTGGGAGGTCAGTGTTTAACAGTGTTACCAAACCGTGTGGGGTCGTGTTTACACGTGTTGTTTAAACCAGTGTGGAGGTCAGTGTTTACAGTGTTTACACCCACCAGTGTGGAGGTTAGTGTTTACACAGTGTTGAAACCCCCCGTGTGGAGGGCCCGTGTTCCACATGGTGTTGCACACACCGATGTTGAGGTCATTTTAACTGGACAATCCTGAAGGGGTTACATTAGTCCCTTTTACCGAAGGCTGAGTGAGTTTGGCTTTTTGGGGAAAAGTGATCAGTGGCGCAAAATTTACGAGATTTCTCCAAACCTTGTACGTTCTAAAAAAGAAAACAAAGTAACTAAAAATTGTCTAGATGCTGGCAACCCAAAACAGCTGCTCATTTCCGGCCTGATGTACCTCTATTGAAAACTTCTCGTACCTTTACCCCGGAAATCCAAAACTGAAATTTTCTCTTGGCTGACAGAAAACTGATATCGAGAAAAAGAAAGTTTAAAAAGACCCATTGTAAAGAAAAGGACATGCTAGAGAGTATTGCTATAAGTTGAAAGAGATCGAGAAACAGTCGTGCGGCTGGCGCCCCCCCCAAGTGTATCCCCTCCGAACAACAAAGGCCCAAAATTTGCAATTTTTCCCTTTT
>NW_026510251.1:0-14940 GCF_026875155.1 Cherax quadricarinatus | reverse complement strand
ACTGGAACATGACAATGGAACATGACAAGTGGAACATGACAAGGGGAAACATGACAAGGGAACATGACAACTGGAACATGAAAGGGAAACATGACACTGGAACTGACAATTGGAACATGACAACTGGAGCATGACAACTGGAACATGACAACTGGAGCATGACAACTGGAACATGACAACTGGAACATGAAACGGAGCATGACAACTGGAACATGACAACTGGAACATGAAAACTGGAGCATGACAACGGGAAAACATGACAACTGGAACATGACAACTGGAACATGACAACCTATAACATGACAACTGGAACATGACAACTGGAACATGACAACTGGAACATGACAACTGAGCATGACAACTGGAACATGACAAGTGGAACATGACAACTGGAACATGACAACTGGAGCATGACAACTGGAACATGACAACTGGAACATGACACTGGAACATGACAACTGGAACATGAAAACTTGAGCATGACAACTGGAACATGACAACTGGACCTTGACAACTGGAACATGACAACTGGCACATGACAACTGGAGCATGACAACTGGAACATGACAACTGGAACATGACAACTGGAACATAACAACTGGAACAATGACAACTGGAACATGACAACTGGAGCATGACAACTGGAACATGACAACTGGAACATGACAACTGGAACATGACAACTGGACCTTGACAACTGGAACATGACAACTGGAACATGACAACTGGAACATGACAACTGGAACATGACAACTGGAACATGACAACTGGAACATGAAAACTGGAACATGACAACTGGAACATGACAACTGGAACATGACAACTGGAACATGACAACTGGAACATGACATCTGGAACATGACATCTGGAACATGACAATTGGAACATGACAACTGGAGTATGATAAGTGGACCATTCCAACTGGAACATGACAACTGGAACATGACAACTGGAGTATGATAAATGGAGCATGACAACAGGAACATGACAACTGGAACATGACAACTGGAACATGACATCTGGAACATGACATCTGGAACATGACAATTGGAACATGAAAACTTGAGCATGACAACTGGAGCATGACAATTGGAGCATGACAACTGGAACATGACAACTGGAACATGACAACTGGAACATGACAACTGGAGTATGATAAATGGAGCATGGCAACTGGAACATGATAATTGGAATATGACAACTGGAGTTTGATAACTGGAACATGACAACTGGAGCATGACAACTGGAGCATGACAGCTGGAACATGACAACAAGAGCATGACAACTGGAGCATGACAACTAGAACATGACAACTGGAGCATGACAACTGGAGCATGACAACTGGAACATGACAACTGGAGCATGACAGCTGGAACATGACAACAAGAGCATGACAACTTCAGCATGACAACTGGAACATGACAACTGGGGAATGAAAAACTGGGGGCTTTAAATCGGGGCATAAACAACGGGGAGCATGACAAAGGGGCATGCCAGTGGAAACATGACAAAAAGGGGCATGAAAAAATGGAGCATGACAACAGGAACTTAAAAACGGGAAAACATGACAACAAGAGTGACAACATGAGATGAAAAAATAGATGACAACAGGGCCTGCAATTTGGAGCATGACAACGGGAGCATGAAAACGGGGAACATGACAACTAGACCCGGGAAAACCCGGAGCTTGCTAATAAAAAAGAAAACAAGAGCATGAGCCCCCCCCCCCCCCCCCCCCTCCCCCCAAAGGTACCCTAGAAAAGAATTGAAAAAATTTTAAGCCCAAAAATGGGTAATGAAGTGGAAGGAAGGGGGATGAAGAAGTAGGGGGAGGGGAAAGGTGGAAGGACAAAAAGAGAATAAGTTGAAAAAAAAGGAAGGAAAAAAAGGGTGAGGGGAGGGGGAGAGAGAGTGAAAAAATGAAAAAGAGAAAAGGAGAAGGAGAAAGAGAGAGAGAAGGACGAGATAAAATGGGGGGAGAGAAAAGGACGAAAAGGGAAGAGAGAGAGGAGAGGAGAGAGAAGAAGAGGGGAGAGAGGGAAGGAGAGAAAAGAGGACGGGGAAAGGGTCCTACCCCGGGGGGAACCCTGCCCAAAAAGATAAAAGACTCCCCTTTGGGCTGTGTTGTAAAGTTGCAGCAAATTTTTTTAAATCCACCCACGGGGAAAAGCACTTCATGAGTCCTAAAAATCATTAGAAAACCTTTCAAGTATTGTAGAAGGCCGTGAAAGCCTGCATAAAGTGACGTAAGCTCCCTAGCGGGATGGCTACACCTTGAAAAGACGGGAAGTCCCACAATGGGTTTAAACCCTCGGGGGTAAACAACTGGGGTTTTCTGTCATCGCTAAGGCCCCCACGGGCTGACAGATTTTAAAAAAACATCCCTTTTGGGGAAATTTCTAACAAAATTTCCTCAAACCAACCCAAAAAGGGAACAAACCCTTTTCCCAAGAAAACGGGGGAAGCCTTGGATCTGTTAATTCTCCACACCTGACATCTCTGCTTCAGCCATTCCAGTCTATTTAAACAGTGCAAATCCCAATCTCTGATTCCAAACCCCTGCCCAGCACACCTGCGAACTATTCTGGGAATTTTGGTATTTGTGCTTCGACAGAAAGTTTGAGTAGGATTTTTTCCCCCACCAGAGAACGGTGAAGTTAGTGATCGGGGAAACTATAAACGCCCCTGTCACCTACTGCGCCGAATTTACGAAAAAGCGGGACAAATCTGTCAGAACTGGTGGGAGGGGGGGGGGTAGAGGAGTGGAGGAGGACGTGGGGGGAGGAAGACATTTTACAGCCGTCTCACCCTCCACAAAACCAGTTCCGGGGGCAGAATCTGAGGAAAAATTGCGAAACACAGGAGGTGAAACAAACCCTAGCCCCACCCCCCCAGGCACTGGGCGTACTTTCCTGTAAAGGGAAAGGGGGCCCACTCTCCCAAAAACTTTTCCCTTTGGAAAGATCCCAAAGGTGTAATTTGCTACAAAAAGGACTAAAGGAGGCCCGTGTCGGGAAAAAAAAAGGAACTTGACAGACAGGGCCACCTGTTTAGGGGACCTGTTCTCAGAAAAAAACCGCAGGATCTTAAATTTGGGTTAAACACTTCACAGTCCCCATTTTGCTACCCCTATCCAGCCCAGAGGTTGGGATTGGGCCTTATACAAGCCCACAGCCCTTTCACCCTGCAGCGGGCCCCCAGTACCCCTACCTTTTCCAAGGGCGGGACCTTTTTTTTTCCCTTTACATCCCCACCCCTCAAGCTAAAAAAATTCATCATGGGGAAAGCCGGGTCTATCAGCATCCTGTCGGCCAAATTAGGGTTTCTTTACTAATGTTGGATAGTTTCACACTTTGCTTTTGTGAACACTGGGACGTTCCCGACATGATAGTGTTGTTGAAAAAAATTTTTTGGATGACAGGACCCCAAAAAAATTTTGAAAGAATTTTGGCTACCCCCTTTCATGGATGAGAAGGGACGGGCGGGGCAAGGAGGTGGTGTTGCTGTGTGTTCTCAAAAAGTGTTCGACCGGGCCATAGGGGTTGCCACCCCAACACATTTTGAATGATGTTTTTCAAGCTCTGAAATAAACATTAGAAACCTTGTACTGCATGTGAAAATGTACAGCCCTCGTGGCAACCCCGCGGGCCCCTTTTCAACTTCCAAATTTGGAAAAATATTGCTCCCTTCTGCTACAACACAACTGTCAACATATTAAAATTTTTGTTGGTGCCTAAACCAGAAATTATACAGAGGGACTTTGATGCCCTTTCCCTTGCAGTTTTTGGGGAAATAAAGAAACTTTGTTGTTTTCCCCAAACTCATATCTTGGCTTCCTTGCCCCAAAAAAGTGAGTGATCTGGCAGAAGGCATAGTCCTTGTCCCCCCCCGGTACGTTGGATTTTCTGAAAAAAAGGCTGTTTTTACCATTTTTAAAGACCCAAAACAAAAACGAGGTTTGGGGGTTTTCCACACGCAAAACCCGGGCTATGGGAAAGAGGAAATTGGGGCCCACCCCTTTGCTCTGAGCTGGCCACCACGGGGAAATGCTCTTTCCAGGGGGGGTTTGAAAACCAAAGTAAAAAGCCTTAATGGAACTTTCCTTTAAATTGAAACCAAAAAACACTTCCCCTCACCGGCAATATGTGAAAAGCCTACAGACCAGCCTTGGTTTGGCTTTCGTTGTAAAAGAGGTGCTATCCCTAAGTCCCAAAAGAATGGCGAAGGTTTTAAGAAAACTTTTCTTCCCCACCTATAACAGGAACTTGCAAATGCAACCCTGTAGGCTTATGGGGTTGTTAAAAAAGTGGGCCATTGCAAAAAAGGGAGGTGGACACTAAAGAAATTTTAGCATGGGTTTAGGGTAGGCCCCAAACCCTGGTATTTCCCTGGTCAAGGACAGAAAAGGGTTTATTTTGCCTGATGAACTTTTTTCCCACCTTAATTCGACAGGTTGGGACCCCTTTACTAGTAGTCAAGGGGAAGGCGGACCTCTTTGCTGAACATTTTTGCCCCAAAAATGAAATTTCCTTTGATCCGGCAAGGGACCCCCCTTGGCTAGCTGCAAGAACTGTGTAAAAAATTTTGTCAGTGGTGCCCAATAAGGAGGGGAGGTGCATTTCCTTCTTAAATCACTTGACCAAGAAAAGGCTGTGGGCCCGGGAAAAATTTGAGCCCAAAAGGATTTTTGAGTGTGCAAAACCAGGGCCCGCACTTAAAACTAGCATCTTTAGCATTGCCTGGGTAAGTGTAAAGGGCCCCTTTTCCAGGAAAAAAGGCAAAATTTGTAGCCCTTGTTCAAAAAAAGAAGAGCAGAGCAAAAAATTCGAAAATTTACGGGACCAGGTAAACTCCGGGTCAATCACTGGAAATCCTTGAGACAATAATCTCAAGCAAATAAACAGTTTTTTTTAAACTCCCACTCACTACTTTGTGATCGTCTTTAGGCTTCAGGAAAGGGTTTAAACATGCTGCTGATCTGTTTTTTAAACCCTTTCCACCAAGTGGAACCAGTCACGGGAGGGGAACCCAAAAAGTCAGCTGTGTGGTAGCACGGACATTGCTGGGGGTTTCGCCGGGGTTTTGGCACCAGGCCTCTTAGAAAACTTAAAAGCACGGGGAATTTGGCAGGCTCTACGCTATGTTTTCCTCAGTGATTCCCAAAACAGGTAGTTCTCTAAGGGGAGTCCTAAAGGGAAAAGGGAATCAGAAGGCCCCTATTGGGGAAAGGTTTCCCACAAGGGAAGCGTGGGGGTTCCACTGTTAGGGAAATGTTATTTAAAAACGACCTTTTTTATCTCCCCCCAGAACCCACATGCATATGCAGGACTGTACATAAATTCACTTAAAAAAGAGGGGAAAATGCCAGGGCTCTAAGCTACATAAAATCACCAGCTGAGAGCTATATCAGCTTGGGGAAATAGTTTGGGAAAGGGAAAAACTTTTGGGAAAACCTGAAAAAACCGAAAATTTGTTTGATCGTCTTAGGCCCGGGTGGTAATGTGGTGCGGTAAAAGGGGAGAATGGGCCCATGTTGGCACCTGGAAAAGAAGTTGATATCCTTGGGGTGAAATTTGACTCCAAACAACCATAAAGAACCATTTTTTTAAATCTTGCAAACAAGGGAGCCAGGAAGCTTACAGCATTCGCGTATTTTGCTTTGCTTGGGCAGTAAGGGGGTTTCAAGATTGTTTCGAGGCCAAGTACGCTCCCAAAACCCTTTTAGTTTTGCTCCCCTTTCTTGGTTTGCCCGCCCCCCTCTATCTGCGATGCGACAGAGTAGGGGAAAAGAGCAAGAGTTTTCATCCCCCGCCCGGACCCCTCCGGATAAACTGTCATTTCGAAAAGCCCTTTAACATAGGAGGGATGGGGGTGGGGCCCCACTGTTTGTACAAGGCCAAAAATTGTCAAAAAAACCACCCCTTTGGGTCCCCTTCGAGGGGCAGCGTGAAAAAAGCTTTTATGCCAAAGGGAAAGGGGGGGGAAAAAGCAGCAAAATTCACTCCCGGCTGTACCCCCCCCCCAGAACATACTCCATTGAGTTTTATACATACCCAGGATGAAATCGAAAATATTTGGAAAACATTCCTACAGATTTAAAGATGTTTAACGAGATTAAAAATAAATTGATAAATGAAAAATGCGGCCCCCAGTGGCTCCAAAATTCATCCCGTTCCCCTACTTGTATGTTCAAAACAAAAAAAATTTCTTTCCCAAAAGAGCTGATGGGAGGAAAAAGGTCTTAGCTTTTCCAAATAAAGTTAGGGTTTTATTTAAACCCGTAATTTTAGCTGTCAAAAGTAGGGTTCCCTTAAACCCTTTTCAAACCCCGTGTTTTAAAAAAAAAAAAAAAAAGAGAGAGGGGGAGAGAGAAAAAAGATGGCAAGTAACAATTTTCACCCGAGAAAAAAGCAAATGATGTTTGGTTTTTCTAGGCACCATGATTTGGGAATTTTGGTGCAGTAAGGGGAAGGATGAATTTGGGGGGGTTTTTGGGACCTGGGGTAGAAGTTTAAAATCCTTAGGGGAATTTTTAAACTTAAAATTTAACCCGAAGGGCCACGTTTTTTTAAATTTTGGAAACAAGGCAGCCGGAAGGGTTAGGCACTTGCCTATTTTTTGCATTACTTGACAGTAGGGGTTGCAAAAATTCTGTTCGAGGCACAAGTACGCTCGCACCTTTTAGTTGCTCCCCTTTCCTTTTGGGTTTTCCTTTCCCCCCCCCTCTTTTGCGACCTGCTTGACAGAGTAAGAACAGGCAAGACGTTTTCATCTCTCCTGGACCCTCCTGGAAAGATCTGTCATTTCAGCGAGGGCCCTTTAAAATAAATAGGGATGTGGGTGGCCTTAAATGTTATGTACAAGGCCAATATTGCAAAGTTTCCCCCACTTGGGGTCCAATTCGAGGACAGCGTGAAACAAGTTTTATGCCACAAGAAGGGCCAAAAAAGCAAACAAATTCACTCTGGCTGTGCCCTTTTCCAAACATCACTCCATCTGAGAATTTTTTATATCCCAGGATGACTCGAGTGTTTGGGAAAACATTCGTACAGCATAATGGGTTTTCAAAGAGATAAAAATCCTTGAAACAAAAGAAATGGGCCCCCAGATGGTCCCAACTTCATCCCGTTCCCCACTTTTATGATATAAAAATAAAAAGTTTCAAAAGAGCTGATTTGTGGGGAACAGCTCTTAGTTGCCCAAAAAAGTTAGGAATTCCCCCTTAAAACCCGTAAATTGCTTGTCAATTTAAAGCTAGGGTTTCCCTTTTCCTTGTCAAGGGCCCGTGTTTAAAAAAAGAAAGAGAGAGAAGAGGGGGGAGAAGGAGAGGAAGAGAGAGAGGGGAGAGGGGGAGGGGATGAGTGGCAGGAGGGGGGGATGAGAAGGGAGGAGTGATTGAGGGGAAAAGGAGAGAGAGAGGGGAGAAGGGGAGAGATAGAGATGAGTGAGTAATTCTTTAAAATTACACCATCATCAAAGAGTACGCCTTTTATTCCATCATCAACTAATAAATCTTACCCCCCTTTAGTACAATCAAAAACACCCTAATACCAAATTTCCCTTCACCAAATATTTAAAAAAAAACCCAATAAAAAAACCCTATCCTTACTTTTTCCCACTTTTACCCCTGCAAAATACCGCACAAAAAAACCCCTACCATTGGGCAATTACGCAGTCCCCCTTTCCCTTAAGAGGTTTTTAAAAATTGTATTTATGATTTCAAATTTTTGCTGCCAAACATAATGATATTCATTTTTGCCCCCAAAAAAAACTTTTTCCGCATCTCGATATTGCACCCACTTGTCCAAGCCCCCTCTGAATTTCTTCCAAGGCCCTCTTTAGGGAGTTACCCCTCTTTATTGCGTCAGCGAAATATTTAGTTTAAGGGAAATAACTGTCTTACTCAAAATTTTTTGTTTAAAAACGATGATAAGGGAAAAGGGAAAGAAGGGCCCAAAGCTAAAAGGAACCTCAACCCGTTACACTCATCCATCAGGTGTTTCACCGTTAAAAATATCTTTTTTGTTTTCTACCATTTAAACTGAATGAAATGTTAAAAGGCAGTGTGTCTCGCGATAAGTTTTCCCGGGGAAAACCAAAAACCCTCAAAAATTCAAGTTTAACCCAGTTTAAAAATTTTTAGTTCGGCCCAAACCAAACCAAGTTTTCAAAGATTTTTGATTGATTTAAAAAAGATAAAAAGCCGATAAAGTTTTGGTGTGGTTTAGATGAGATTAAAAAAGAAAGGGGGTAGAGTAGCTGGAACTGATGGGGTCAAGACAGAAATGTTTAAAGAAGGTTGGAATATAGTTTTGGGAAAAATTTTGGGGCTTTTATTTAATTAAAAGTATGAAAGAAAGGGGGGTATTATGGATGGCAGGGGACCAGTTAAATTTTTTTATATGAAGTCAAAGGGGGACAAAAAAGGGGAGTGTATGAAAATTTAGGGAATGAGCCCGGTTGCGAATACTGGTAATATAATTTAAAAAAATTTTAAAGGGTAAAAACAGTGAGCATGATCTAGGTAAACAAAAAGGGGGTTTTCGAAGGGTAAAAGGGGGTGAGTAGACCAAAGTGTTCACATTAAAACCAAAAATAAGTGAAACGGTTTTAGTTGCATTTTGGGGTTTGGAAAAGGGTTTGATAGGGGGGATAGGGGGAAACAATGTGGCAGAAAGTTAAATCGTTTGGAAAAAGGTGGTAAAGTTAAAACCTTTTTTGGAGAATTTGTGAGGGGTTTAGGTTGGTTATTTGGGAGGAGAGGGGTTTTTTTTAGTCCGGGTAGGGCCGCAGGGATTTCCCCCCCCCCCCCCCCCCCCCCCAAATGGTGGTTTTTGGGTCAAAGCAAAAAATAGGTTGGAAAACAAGGGGAATTCCGTGGGGTTTTCCCAGATGGTTTTTAAATTACATTTGTTTTTGGTTTTTTGAAAGGAAAAGCAAACGTTGGTTTTGGGGAATTAGGAGGGGTTTTAAAAAAGGAAAATTAAAGAATCTAACACAAAGTGGGAGATGTCACAGATGCTTTTTAGCTGATGACACTGTGCTTCTGGGAAATACTGAAGAGAAATCGCAAACGTTGGTGGACGAATATGAGAGGGTATGTAAAATAAGGAAATATTAAAATTGAACATAGGAAAGAACAAGGTTATACAGGTAGCAAAAAAAATTAGGAAATTAAAAACTGGATATCAGATTGGAGCGAGGGAGTGTGGAGGAAGTGAATGTGTTCAGATATTTGCGAGTGGACATGTGAGCAGATGGGTACACAGAAAAGAAGTGAATGATAAAAATGACAAGGGGAGAAAGGTGAGTGGTTTAGTGTGGTATCTGTGGAGACAAAGAACGTTAACATGGAAGCAAAAAGGGAAATGTATGAGAGTATAGTGGTGCCAATGCTCTTATATGGATATGAGGCATGGGTTGTAAATATTGTGTATTGGGATTGAGTGGCGGTAAGTGATTTATAATAACTGACGCACTGCAGGAGTGTGAGCACGATAACATTTATGAAGGGATCAAGGGACTACTAGTTAGCTGGAGTTGAGTCCTGGAGGTGGAAAGTACAGTGCCTGCACTCTGAAGGAGGGGTGGGGATATTTGTGCTCTTTGAACTGTAGTACTGGCGCCTCTCTGGCAAGACAATGATGGAGCGAGTGATGGTGAAAGTCTTCTTTCTTCATCACCCTATATATATATATATATATATATATATATATATATATATATATATATATATATATATATATATATAATATATATATATATAATATATATATATATATATATATGTATATGTATATGTCGTGCAGAATAGGTAAAACTTGCGATTTTTGGCCTAAATACCAACGGTCTTCTTGCCGAATAAGGCAAGCGAAAATTTATGAATGCAATAATTTCGCAAAAATCATTCTGAACCTATAAAAAAAGATATATTTTATTGTGTCTGTTTATCATTAAATTATTATAAACTAATCTAAAATATACTTAGTTGGATTAGTCAGATTTAAATTGCGCTTGTTATAATAAGGATAGGTAGGTTTTCTAAGGTTCTTTTGGTACAAAATATATTAATTTTTACATTAACATATATGAAAAAAATATTAGCTTTAAACGTATAAGAGAAAATTTTAGAAAGGGCTTAATTTTAAATGAGTTCTTGCTAATTGACTAAAATTTACCTATTCGGCACTACAAATATATATATATATATATATATATATATATATATATATATATATATATATATATAATATATATATATATATATATATATATATATGCAAAACAACCACTGTGAAAGATAGAGAAATTCCAAGCGCTTTCGTGACTACTCACATTATCAAGGAACTATGATATTTCCTTGATAATGTGAGTAGTCACGAAAGCGCTTGGAATTTCTCTATTCTTTCACAGTGGTTGTTTTGCATATTCTGAAATCACCTGTTTACTGTGATCTTATTGCATATATATATATATATATATATAATATATATATATATATATATATATATATATATATATGCAAGGAATTCGCGAGAGCATGCGAAATATACACAAACACTGATCTCTGGCTGAAGGAGACTCGAACCTACGAACCTTAGGACAAGGTACGCAGTGCTTTACCAATCTACCCACACTGGACCAATACCTTGGCGTGTAGCATGAGCTACACGTTTGATCCAAGGCAGCCAGCTTTCATGGAGAAGGCTTACAGCTTTTCATCTCATCCCCTGCATGCATCAGCCTCACTAGAGATTTGAACAATGCAAGGAATTCGCGAGAGCATGCGAAATATACACAAACACTGGTCCAGTGTGGGTAGATTGGTAATGCACTGCGTACCTTGTCCTAAGGTTCGTAGGTTCGAGTCTCCTTCAGCCAGAGATCAGTGTGTATATATATATATATATATATATATTATATATATATATATATATATATATATATATATATATATATGTACGTACTTCATTTTATACGATGAATAGATGAACGAGGAATAATTAATGCAGCAAAGCCACAAGATTGATGGATAAGCAGCTCTAGGCCATTGTCATTAGACCTTTTTAAGAGTTTGCATAGGCACGAAATATGAAAATGAGGTAAGAGTCGAGACTGTCAGCCGTTGATGTCAAGAGGATGACACAGGTAGCAAAAGTGTTCTTCGGACTCAAGACTTTGAAGAACAGTTTTCACTCAGTGCCGAAGGATATAATAGGATATTAAGAAAACTCAAATACGAATTTGTGAATTAAAATTTTTCTAACATCGCAAACTCTGACGTACTACAAAGTTCTCTTTAATATAAATTTTATTATTTTGAGGTAGCGGCTTGAGTAACATGTGATGTCATTGTTTTCGATGTTGAAGAATTAGACACATGTGCAATATCTGGATACTTTTATTTATAGACTTTTCGACATCTAGTGACTTTATCAATACAGTACAAGGATGTAATGTGAAGACTGTAGAACCATATACAAAAGAAGAGGTAATAACGATGTAATAGTTCTTCACATTATGTCGCTGTATTGATAAATCACTGGATGGCGAAACGTCTATAAATAGAGATACCCAGATGTTACGCATCTGTCTAATTTTTCATCTTGTCGGTACAAGTTGTTGGTGTTGTGGCGAGGGGAGCCAAACCCACCCATCCCAGACGCTGCCTCCCTCCCTCAGCCCACCCACATTCCCTAAACCCCTTCTCGTCGTGCAGCACATTGCAAATGTATCCAATTTTACTAAATAAAAAAGCAAATCACCACCTTCTTCACTGCCGACCTTCCAATATTCTTTCACCGCTCTCTAATTATCTTTCTCCTCCTCGGTAATCTCACAGTTACCGCCCTGTCATTTTATTTGCCGCCTTTCAATAATCCTTTGCCGCCTTTTAATCTAGTTACTGCCGCTGTATAATTACTTAATATAAGAGCCTGCCCACCCTTGCGCCAGTTATCGTGTTCTCTCTCTTTATTGTTATCGGGTTTGTTAATGGTTATCTTACGTTGGATGTTAGGTGTTGTACTCCGCTTCCCAGTTATACATTGTTGTTAAGGGCAACGATATTATTTATCTCATTTGTTCTAAATTTATTCCTATTTCATTTACGTGATGTACTTATCTATTTGATTCTTATACTGCAAAATTAATATTTTTCCCGTGAAAACATTATATGCATTTGTATATCTTCATAAAAGAAAGAACACAGTACACAAATAACCCGCACATAAAAGAGAGAAGCTTACGACGACGTTTCGATGTCCGACTTGGGCCATTTACAAAGTCACACTAACCAGAAGAGAAGCAAGGTTAGTGTGACTTTGTAAATGGTCCAAGTCGGACCGAAACGTCGTCGTAAGCTTCTCTCTTTTATGTGCGGGTTATTTGTGTATCGTTCGAGTCACGGTATTGTGCCTTTTTTGTTATTTAAAGAACACAGTCTATTGTATAGTGGCGTATTTACCTATATTTAAGTTAGGCCCATATTGGAGTATGCAGCACCAATTTGGAACCCACACCTACCAAGCATGTAAGGAACTAGAGAAGTACAAAGGTTTGCAACTAGACTGGTGCCAGAGCTAAGGGGGAGTTCTACGAAGGAAGGTTAGAAAATCGACCTGGTGACACGAAGGACAGGAGAGATAGGGGATATGGATAACGACATATAAAATACTGAGAGGAATCGACAAAATGGATGGAGACATGTGTTCCACAGAAAGGGACACAAAAAGGGTCATTTTTGGAAGTAAAAGACTCAGAGGAGTCACGGGGATTTTTCGAAGTTTTTTTTAAATCACAGAGTTGTCAGGAAGTGGAATAGTTTTGGAAAGTGATTTTAAATGAAGGCAAAAATCCATTTCATAGCTTCAAGAAGAGGTATGAAAAAAACTTATGGGGCAGGGGAAAAGTGACCCATTAGCGGCTAAAGGAAAAAAGGGGGGGCCAGGAGCTGGGGAAAACGAATTTTGCAACTAAACTAGGTGACTAAAAACTAGGTTTTTACAAACAATACCACACGGGTTCTCCTGTAAGGGGAGAAATTTTGAGAAAAAATGTCCCAGCCAAACCCTCTGGGGACATACTCTAAACCCAAAAAAAGGTAAATACCCTGGGGGTTTACAGAACAGAGAGAGGTGATGTTTTCCCTTTTTGAACAACCCCGAAAAAAAAAAAGAGCAGGGCCGCACATCCAAGGGCAGTTTTCTGGCCAAACCCGGATGGCCTGGAACCCAAAAAGCAGAACAAAGGGGAGCACAAGTTACAGTGCTTTTCAGCCAAAACAAAACCTTAACCCAAAGAGCACATTGGGGCCCCCCGGATGAGGCCCAATGGGTTTTTTAAAGTACATATTGTATATTTTTGTGTATTTTTTTATTTAATTTTATATTTTTGATATTTTTTTATTATTAGCTAAAAGAAAATATTTGCTTTATATTATTATTTTATTTTTTCTAAGTTTAATGAGTTAAAAAGTTTTCAACCCCTAATACACTATTAAAATTTATCATAATTTTAAAAGAAAAACGGGACCGAATACGCTACTTGTTACAAAAAAACAAAATGCTAGAGGGGGAACCTTTAGTTTTCTCTGGGATGTTTTGCTTAATGTTTTTTCCTTTTTTTTGTAACAAGCACAATGAGCGTGTAGTTGTTACATCCAAACTACATAAAAGCTAAATAATAACCCAAATGAAATTTTTTTTTTTACCTTTTAATAAAAACATTGGCCAAATAAAATTTTATATGAAAAAAAATTTATAAAAATTTTATGGCGCCCCCTTTCTGGAGGTCATATACTTGTAAAAGGAGAGAGGGCCCCCTGCATATTTTTTTAAATTTTTTCTGCTCGATTTACGAGTGTTCTGTAATGCGTCTGCAATCACTACCTTGCACTCAATCCAAAATGGTAACAGTATCACTTAGTTATTGTGTTTTTTAAAAAGCGTTACATTGGAAAAAGTTTGGTTGATTATCTTCTTTATGGTACCTGCCTTTTCGTTGAAAAAATTTCACTGAGCAGAAAAAATAACAGTGGAAAAAATGGGTTGGAGTTATGAAAGTTAAGACACAGTCTTATTGTAGTTTTCGCCATCCGTGGTTTTCATCAAATTTGAAGACATAATTTGAAGACAGAGAACTATATACAAAAGAGGTAATCAATCCCTCAGCCTTTGAATGGTGTTGAGAGCAACGTGGGTGTAGAGTTCTGGAGCACGGCAAGGAGACGGCGCTTATATGGTTTTGAGGGGAAACTACTGCCTTTTCACGGCTACTACAAACTAACCCATCCCCTTTGGGTACTACTTCCACTAGGGGTCCCCCCTACCAGTGATACGCCCTCGTTGACAGCCCCTTTAAAATACCCTATTAAGCGCCCGTCTCCTTGCCTGTGCTCCAGAATATTACAACCACGGTGCTCTCCCACCAACTCCCAAAGGTGAGGGACTGATTAAAACCCCATCTTTTGTGTATATTTTTTACAGTCTTCTAATTATGTCCTGAATTGTATTGAAAAAGCCCCGGATGGCGAAACGTTACAAAAAAGTAACCCAAAAATTTGCACAGGTCTTAATTCATCTTTTCGGATGATCCTTTCTTGCAAACCCGTGAGAGGTATGACACAGCGAGTACAGTAATTATATTTTCTATATAATAGGAAAAAAGTGTTTGTTTAGAACCATTTTTTTAGCATTTAAAATCTAAAATAGACATTACAATGAAACCCGGGTAAAATCGATGATATACTGGGTATACGAGTTTAGTTCAATATTCTTTCGTCCCCTCTTTTGCATCATCAGCAGGGGAAAGGGTTTGGGATCGTGCTGGTTCTATAGATGGAACGTAATTAGGTTCGGTTTTTAAGAAAAAGAAGTGTAGTTCTATTTTCATGGATCAAGAGCCTTCACCAATCCAAAAACCCCTCTTAAAAAATTAAAA
>NW_026510250.1:0-12500 GCF_026875155.1 Cherax quadricarinatus | reverse complement strand
TAATGTATGGTCAGTAGGCTCAGTTGGAAACACACCCAGCTCACGTTCTAGGTGCCCGTGGTACGACTCACGACACGAAGGGGAAAACGTTGGGTATGTTTCCTCACACCTGCTGCCCCTGTTCACCCAGCAGTCTCGGCTGAGTGGTTGAGGGGAGTAGACGTGTGCTGGGGATCTGGACCTACTAATTCACAGGCCTACCCATTTCTCCCGACTGATAAGTCATCATTAAAACTCCTACTGTTGGAAGACAGCTTCAGTGTTGTGAGAACTCTTATGTGCGAGCTGTGACTAAGGATATACCTGGTCAAACACTGGAAATAGTTTTCCTTTTTGCAAAGGCCCTCACAGGCCTCTGCTTCCCCTCTGCCTTTCATTTGACCTCAGCCTTTCGCCTCTATCAACATGGAGTGTAGAGGCGAATTTTGCTAGTCCACTGCTACTCGTGCCTCTCAAAATGCTCACAACTCATCGCTTTACCAACCTACGGAATAACGACGAGTGTGCATTCCTATGTGAGTTGGTAACCCAGGTGTCCACACACTGAAAAATTCATCTTTCACTCCAAGCCCACGTGTGCTAGAATTCTGCAAGTTTGGAGTAACAATCCTACGAGAAATTGCAGTGTGTGGTAAACTCTTGAAATTCTGCCTCAGCCTGTGACCTTGAGCGGGGCACTGCATCACCTGCCTGAGACTTTCGCCCATATTGACAAATGTGAAGAGAGGCGAATGTGCGTGCTCAGTTGCCCATGCTGTAACTCCTGGTTCCCACTCTCCTCACTTAAACTCAGCCGTTCGCCTCTATCAACGACGTGCAGTGTAGAGGTGTATTTTGCGCCCCGCTGGTACTCGATTATGTGAGTTCCGCAAGTGCTGCAGATTTGTAACTATTTGCATGAGTGGATTACGCTGCCCTTAGGACATTGTGCTACCACAGTACCTACGTAGGTTTAAAATGAGTGGGGAATGTCTGGCCTGCTGGTTGACCTTGAAAATGGCACTATAAGACCCACATCCACTTACACCCATACTGCGTGTGTCTGTGAGGTGAATGTCCCTTCCCCCGACTTTCCTATTCACCGTATCCCTTAACTCGTCGCCTTTTATCTACATAGGGGATAAGGGCGAGTTTTAGCTGATCCAGGCCAAACAGCGCTCCAACCAGCCAGTGAAGGCCAAGGCTACATCTTTTCCCTGAATCCCAGAAGGGCCTTTGTGAAGGGTTCTACAGTGTTCCGGCCGACCATTAACAAGTAGTACGGGGTTTGGGGAAAACTCTCGAGACGACTGGGGCCCAGTGAATGACCTGAAAATTGCACTGCGACCTGCAGGCCACTACACCCATATTGCCTGTGTCTAGCGAGGTTAAATATCCTTCCTTTCCCTTCTCCTTCCTCGATTTGGGAAAACTCAGCCGTTCGCCTCTATTTGCTTGGGGTCTAGAGGGGGTTTTTTTTAGCCAGACCACATGGTGCTTGAGTGCCCGTGTCCTCTGTGCCGCACTCCGCTCATCTTGCGAGTGTCTCCTGTGTGCCTGCCTGCCTGCTGCAAAGCGGGTGTCCGGATGGTTGGCGCGGCTTGGCGAGCAGAGTCAAGCAAGCTTGAGGGTGGCACTAAAGCTAGCCAGAACGGGCTAAGCAGCCTGCAGTTATCTGTCCTGGGGCCCAGCATGTCTGTATATGTTCTGCAGTGCTGCTGGCATTACCAGTGTTTCCTATAGGGGCTTGAGATCAATTTGACGAGCATTGCAGTCTGACTTTTTGAGTGGGACATGCCAGAGGTTCCTTATAAACATAGTAAGCTTGTGGTGATTGCTTGTACACCAGTGAACATCATCTGTCATACGTGTGCAAGAAGTGTTAAGTGCTGCTTTCCCCCAACAGTTAATTGTCATTTTGAGCCTGTATTAAGATTTTAAAAAGGGCTCAGAGTGTACTTCATGTAGTGACTCCTTGCTTTTGATAAATCAGTGTAATACATGCTCTGCTCAGTGTAACTGAACTATTAAATACGGTTTCCCATAGTTAAGTTGCTTGTCCTAGTGTCATGCTGTTTTTTTCTAATACATTTTCTCGTTCAGACTGAAACTTTACTGCTAGGTTCCCATAATATTTCAAATTGCAGTGTTCATCTGTGATGTGAGTGTGTAACTTATGCTTTGTATTTTTAACTTTTGAACAAGCTTACTGCTGCATAATGTTCAGTTTCATGAATACTTTCTCTCTTGAAGTAATTCGGTTACCTTTCAACTGTGTTAAGCAAGAGTCAGCCTGTTAACATCTATGTTCCTTCCCAAACTCATCTAGTGGGCCCTAGCGCCTAGTTAAAATTGTAATAGTAACCAATTTGCAATCATTATACTTCTAGTTATACATTGTGAAAATTTGGGTTTTAGACTATTTGATCAACGGGAAATTGTAGTGTTTAACTTCTGATACACCAAGTTAATGACTGCAGACCACGCACTGACAATAATAAACACATTAAAACCTGGTAACTCCAGAAGCTGGGGCCTAGTGTGTGACCTTGAGAAGTTGAGTGTGTTTATTACGACCAGCGTGTACCACTCTCACCTATATTTACATCAACAAAAGTGTATTCTAAGTGATAAAGTGTACACTTGGTGTACTTGGTAACACTTGTCATACATAGTAAAGCGTGTGTGAGATTGTTTAGGTACTGGTTCATCTATCTACACTGCACACTGGCTTGCATACATGTATAACAAAAGTAATGTGTATTTAAACCCAGGATGGACCAAGGAAGTCAAACCAGAGTGATTTATCTCATTGTCATTGTAACATCACCTAGTTTTTTTTTTTTTTTTTTTTTTTTTTTTTTTTTTTTTTTTAGTAATTTCTGTTTACAATCTAGGGTTGGGGTAAGAGGTTGTCTTCAGCATTCATTGTGATGTCTGCTAAAATTATATTTCAGTGAGGTACATTAGGTGGCAATAGCCTGAAACTAACTCAAGTGGAAGTTTTTCATTTGAACCTCATGTTTAATGTGATGTTATTCAGTATCAATTTTATGCTCAATATTACCTACTTTCTCTCTCTCTCTCTCTCCCCTCTCTCTCTCTCTCTCTCCTCCCCTCTTCTCTCCTCTCTCTCTGTTCATCTTTGAAAATTGTGATATGGTATAAAGACCTGCCTGTACCACCCCATTAATCATTATATGTACCATATTATTAAACCACACATACAAGAGGTTCTGAGTGTTTTTTGGGTGGGGTGTGTGTCGTTTTGAGTGGTGGTGGTCTGGGTTGAGTATGGTTGGAGGTGTTCATTGAATTTGAGCACTTGTGTCTTGTGAATCTATTTTGGACTTCTGACTTTGTAGTGAATATTTGCTCTTGAAAAGCTATAAGGGAAAATAAGCGAGGAATCTTGTTTTTGTGTCTTACACCAGAATATCATCACTGGCAAAACATGCAACTGTCATAGAGGAACCTATTTCTGCGGTGATGGAAATGATGATAGCTTCCAGACCTTTAAAAGTAAACAAAAGAGAAAAGGTGAGAAAGGCTAGAGCGTCGACGTAGTCAGACTCACTTGACCTCGTACACAATGTGATACTAAACGTCCTTGTCCCACAGAGGCTGCAAAAAGTCTTTCTTCAAAGGAAGAATGTTTAAGCTGAACTTCCCTGACAAAACACCCCGCGCCTGCTAAGTGTGCATGGCTAATGGAAGCTGTAAACAAGCACCCTAAACTCAAGGATCCAATTTAGGAAAAACACACACAACTTTGTGTTTTTTGGAACAAATGAAGAGCTGATCAATGATCTACTTAGTACACCTATGGGGAATTAAGCTGCTCCCACCCTCAATCAGACACTCACCACTTTAAAAAATGGTCAGTATCATAATCTTTGGATACCCTCTCTGCATGGACCCATCCCATCTGACTCTAATGAGCATATCATCAAGCCTAAAAGACTTAAAGGAAAATCCCAAATTATTGCCAGTTGGGTGGGTCCTGTGCCCCTCCCCCGGAATATCTGGGTGCATGGTTTACGTTTCCTAAACATCGAAGTGTACCTACCCCTAAACGTAGGTGTTACAAATCCACACTAGGGCCCAAATGTTCAGTAGACTGTGGAATACTACATTCTTGGTGTGGTAAGTGTGCTGGGAAACATTCCACTAGAAAAGCACAGTAGGCCCTGACAGCCAAAAATTTTTAAATGTATTAACTGTAAAGAAGTTGGGTTACAGTTTCCCAAGGACTGCGCAAACCAAACAACCTTCGAGGTAAACCGATAACAGTCCTTTAATGGTAACGAGGTGGGGCCCCCAGTCAACCAAGCAGATCTGAGACTGAACCTCTGCAAGTTGCAAACCTCCACTCACTGCAAACAATTCTGGTTGGTACAAGAATGCCATCACCCCACACCAGCTTGAGGAGTAGCCATCTCCTGCACCCATATGGAACTACTGGGACTGCCACTACAGATACCTATGGCTACCACTGAATATGGGGATGAGTTTGTCAATTTCTCCCAATAACACCCCCCACCCAACAACAGTCAGACGGACACCACACAGGGAACCTCCCTGGAAATTGGAGATGTCAGATGCACAGGACCTACCTGCAATGAATGATGAAACAGAGAACACTAATGTAAAACCCTGGTACCTGTTAAGGTGATAGTGTTAAAGGAAGCTCTAACCCAGAAGTGCCATCCTCCGGAGAGGCATTGGATTCGCCTGACCTTCCTCATATTATAACAAATTTCCCCCAAAAAAATTGAGCATCTTTAACAGATCCTGACAAGTTTTAAAAAAATAATGTAATCAGGATGATGCTCTTGAGCAGGTGATGATGTCAAAAGTGCAGGGCCCAAACTCCGTTCAGCTTCCAGCAATTTGTGAGAAAGAAGCCCATAACCTTGCCTTCAAAAATTGCCTTTTTTAACTGGCTGCCAAAATGCCGAAAAATGCTTAAAATAAAGGTTCTGAAGATAAAGACGTACAAAACTATGGGTATTTGCTCTTAAGTGTCTGCACACTGCAGTCAAAGCTAATAGTTTTACCATCTTATGAGCCCAAGAGATTGTAATAACTCACTACAATGGATACATTACAAATCTTTCAAAGGAACATTGCTTCCATCAGGAAGCGGTTGCCTGACTTACAAACAATTAGTGCAACCAAGAATATTGATGTCATCTGTTTTGCAGGAAATGTAGATTGAAAGATGGAGCACCTCCACCAAAATTGCCTTTGGGTATGCAGCTTATAACCTAAGGGCAACCAACTGTTGTGTGATGTATGTCAGAAAGAACTTGCCACATTCACTTTCCCTTTCCTTGCAGAGTCGAGTTTAAAATGCAGTATCATGGTGTCAAAGTAATATGCAGGGCGATTTTCCATAAACATTTTAATCTCTATGCCCCAGCGAAACCAGCTTCGACCTGATGCTTTACCAGATCGCATCAATATTGAAAACCCACCATCATTCTTGGAGATTTTAATGCCCGACATAAGAATATTGGTGGGTCTATTTCAAACACCAATGGAACTAAACTAGTGGGGATTGCTGAATGAGCATGATAATGTTCGAATTGTGGCACTACTGAGCCTACTCACATATATGGTGGCATACTAGATCTGTGTCTTGGATTTAATACATCATATACGATGCATGACTCGTCATATTGATGATCTTCTAACGATCACTTCCCAAGACTAACAACTGTCAATCTTGATCACATCTCCAGCAATCAAGGAGCTAAATACAGAAGGAGGAAACTTATTCTCAAACCAGAACACAGAGACAACTTTATTAACCACTTGGATCAAAGGTATAAGAAAATTTCGAGCCCACTGGCACACAAAAATTTAATGATGATTTTTAAATTTCCACTATTGAGAGTGTTTTCACCCGATCAAGTGGGCAGGAATAGGAAACAAAAAACCCTCCCACTATAAATAACAATAAAAACCAATGAAAAAACTATAAAAGATCCACAGCTGCGCAATCTAAAAACATGCAGCTAGGAGGATTGGTAAAGCATACCGTGAATGTAGAACCCCAGACCTGCCAGAACGTTCCAAGCTGCACTAACAAATGCAAGGAATAGAAAGGAAGAAAATTAGGCAACAGGAATGGGAACAGTTTGTTAGTGGATTAAATAGGGCCACCCCTTTGAGTTGGCTTGGAAAGGTATAAATAAAATAACCAGGAAAAAGACTGGCAATGTTGCTCATCCCTTTCCTCTTGAAAAAGCAAATAAACCCCATAAATGACTTGGTCCAAAACATCCAGGCATGAAAGCCTTCCATCTCATATTAAAAAAAAAATTTAGAGAGTACTTCTGAAGAAATTTGAAACTGATTAATTTAAGAGCCAAAATATTGATGAGAGTGATTGCCTCTTTACCGAGTATGAATTAGATAATGCATTAACCAAAGGTCGATCAACTGCTCCTGAGAGGAAAGGGATAACCTATGATATTTCTCAGAACTCTAAGGCCACGTGCCGATTAACCCTTTGTTTGCACTGTAAAAAATTCTCAGTTACATTGAGGGCGTTCTTCCTACTTCCTGGACCAATAGTCTCATTGTGCCTATCCCTAAGCCCCAACACCTATACATTTAGGCCGACTCCTTAACATTGTCTTTGCAAAACTTTTGAAAGAATGATGCTTAACAGATTGTACTACAGAATCAGACATCAACTTTCCCCCCACCTCTATGGGTTCATGAAAGTAAAAAATGTGCAGAACTGTATTTCCACCTTTCTCACTGCAACACACCTCTACTTAGTTTTACCACTTTTCTTGATCTAAAATCTGCATTTGAAAATTGCAAACAGAACAGTTATACTACATAATTAAACCAAAAATGAATATTGGGGGGTAGCTTACTCTGCTGGATAAAAAGGATACCGTCAAATAGAGTATCCCCTGTCCTTTACCAAGGCTTCAGAAGTGATTCTAAAGAAATGTTTTTTAGGTACACCGCAGGGAGGAGTTCTTAGTCCCATGCTTATTTAATATTCTATTAATGCTCTCCTAAATGCTCTACCTGCCTCACCTAAACATATAGCTATAACTATGCTGATGATAACATGATCCATACAACAGGCAAAAAGAAGATGAATACCATTCTTTAAAGAAGTTCAAGCAATTTGTAATCGACTAAAGGCCTTATAAATCTTCCTCTAAAACAAAATATTAACAAGCAAACGACATCCCCCACCCATTTTATTTGCAGGGTGAAATCATTACTACGTTAAAAACTTACAGATATCTTGTGTAGATGTACCCTTTAAACAAATCACTATACCACAAACTAAACAAGAAATGCAAAGCAGGCTAAATGTTCTCAAAACTGTTGCTGGCTACAATCCCAACTATGGGGGCTAATGTGGAATCGTGAGAATGATGTACATAGCCTATGTTAGTCCTAATTGATATGCTGCTCCCATTTTTGATATTACTAGAGAAAGTTTCCCTCCGACCCTTGGGGTTTAAAGCAAAATAAGCTCTTTAGGATTATTCTTGCTGTCCCAAAAATCTACAAAAGTTCTTAACATGAGGAAGGAGCTTGGTATTTCTAGTATCAGTGATAGGATTGTTGAAATTAACACTGTACTCGGTATTAGAATGTTGAAGAAACGAACCCGACACTGTCACAGTGAATTTTTACCAAGTGTCTAGAGGTAAATACAACACAGATCTAAATGGATTGTGAAAACGTGCAATTTCATTAAGTTTTAAAAAACCTGCATGAAAATTAACTGTAGGCAACAAGAGCATTTCACCCCTCCATGGAAGATGTGTTTCATTTAATATCACATACCTACAAGTCCCTCCCAAGAAGCTCATTGCTATAATCCCTTCCTTAAATCTCTTGTTAAGCAACTGCTCAAGAAAAATTTCTCACCCAGCTGGTAGTATAAGTTATCACAAGTTATATACACTGATGGATCTAAACAGGAGCTCTGGCAGGGCTGCATCTCTCTTGTTGCCAAACCTCCCAATTTTAAGAACGATAATAAATTTGTTGAGTTAGGCATAAGACATAACAACTGGGCGTCTACACTGCAAACGAATTGTTTGCAATCCTAATGGCCTAAAGCTAACCTAGGGCACTGAGCTTGACTCTATCATCATTACTGATTCTATGTCATCATTGAAGGCTCTTGGCTCATATAATGACTCCAACAACATCTCATTGGGGAAGCCAGGTAAAAGATACTCAAAAATTAGGACAAAGGAATTAATGTACAATTGCTATGGATCCCATCACACATTGGATTACCCCCCTTCATATAAAGTTTTATATGTTTCCAAAAAGAGTATCCAAAGGGGAACGTAAATATAACTTTGGTATAAATGTGTCTACATTAGGAATAATATTAGGAAAAGAAGTAAATAATGAAAGATGATTGTTATAGAATGCAGTTAGAAGCCTGAGTAGATCTATAACCCACTATGAATAACATGAACGTAGATAAGTATGTTTATTGGAGCAACTTGCAATGTGAACAGACTGACTGATGTTGTAGTGCCAGGCTTAGGCTTGGTTAAAAAGTACTCTGGCAGTTTGGGAGACACACAGATGATGAAACAAACTAAATGTAAATTATGTGATCAGGCATATGGTCACTGTCTTGAACACTATGTGCTTAATTGTCCACTTATTGAGGAATACAGAGACAGACTTATAATAACCTATGTGATATGTCAAGATATCTTATTTAATGAAAATAAGATACCAGATATACTAAGCAAATTCCTAAATTTGCTTGTAACAGATAAGTGAACTATAGATACGTAGATATAAAAATCCATAAAGTATTCCTGTTAACCCTTTGGGGCCAGTTCCTAGGCCTTTTGGGTATCCACATGCCCCTCGCGCTAAAACCCTCCACAGGATGGGATATGGGTGCACAATAAACTACCACTTCGGTGGCAAAATCTAATCTGTTCACCCGCATAAGTAGGTGCCTGGGCGTTAGTCGACTGTTGTGGGTGGCATTCCAGGGTAGTATACCTTATATTGGGTTGGGTTTTGAAATGAGCTGAGGTAGGATAAACAGCTTTTAGTCTGTCACAACTAACCTGTATAAAAAAGCTTCAGTAACCACTAAGACCTACAAAACTGATAAAGAGACCTTCAAAATAAGAAAATATTTCTTTTCATATAGGAAGAATCTCTATAAAAATAAGGTGCAGATCACCAGTCTCAGAGGCCATCTTAAGACAGCTAGAGCAGTGTGAAGAAGAGAGGCATAGCTGGCACACCGCCAGGTCAAGACAATGCCGCGGTAAGACAGTGCCGGGGCAATACAACGCCGGGTCAGTACAAGGCCGGGGTAATACAAGTCCAGGGCAATACAACGCCGGGGCAATACAAGGCCGGAGCAATACAGTGCCGAAGCAATACAGTACCGGGGCAGTACAAGACCGGGGCAATACAAGGCCGGAGAAAGACTGTGGCGTAAGAAATACAATGCCATACACCTGTTCAGTATTACACACGCTACCGACAAATGGGATGAAGTAATGAATACTTAACTAGGAGAGTTTTTATTATATAATTTTTCGCTTAGGTGTGAGTTTGATCAAGTTCTACAGAGGAATATATAATTGACACTTATGCATGTCATTACAGTGGGTTATAAGCGGCTTTGTTAGTTTATTCGTCAGAAAATGTTACTTGACTTCTTCATTTGGTGCCGACACTATGGCGGGAGCGCTGCAAAATGGTGGTGGTGTCTAAGGACACATGAGGGAAGCCTTTGGCATTATTGTAAGCCAAGGCAGAGAGACCGCTGAATCACCTGTCTGGCTCAGTGGTGGCAGGCGACGGTAATTGATAGTTGGGATGTATTGCTGGCAGATGGAGCTGGACATAACTTCGTAATGTCAGGTGTTGGTCCATGTTTCTGGTGAATGAGTTGCATCAGAGGTGTTACAATGATGAAACCCTGGTGAGTAGAGTTCGCTAGTGTTCTGTGTCTATATAACTGCTCCTTTTAGGCACCCCTGTTCTTTCCTCGTTTTAATACCAGTGTAGAGTCTTTCTATGACTAGCAGGGAGGAAGTTGTAACAAAAGACAGACACTAAACTTGAGAAAGTTTGGAGTTTTAATATTTTCACCAAAAATTAACATTTTCATAGATAATCTTTAACACTATGAGAAACTCTAACTGATTAATTTATAATCTCAGTTCTTTCATGTAACCTTCAACACTGTCATGTAACTTCAACACTGTCATGTAACCTTCAACACTGTCATGTAACCTTCAACACTGTCATGTAACCTTCAACACTGTCATGTAACCTTCAACACTGTCATGTAACCTTCAACAATGTCATGTAACCTTCAACACTGTCATGTAACCTTCAACACTGTCATGTAACCTTCAACACTGTCATGTAACCTTCAACACTGTCATGTAACCTTCAACACTGTCATGTAACCTTCAACACTGTCATGTAACCTTCAACACTGTCATGTAACTTCAACACTGTCATGTAACCTTCAACACTGTCATGTAACCTTCAACACTGTCATGTAACTTCAACACTGTCATGTAATTTTCAACACTGTCATGTAACTTCAACACTGGCATGTAACTTCAACACTGTCATGTAACCTTCAACACTGTCATGTAACCTTCAACACTGGCATGTAACTTCAACACTGTCATGTAACTTCAACACTGTCATGTAACTTCAGCACTGGCATAGAACTTCAACACTGGCATGTAACTTCAACACTGTCATGTAACTTCAACACTGGCATGTAACTTCAACACTGGCATGTAACTTCAACACTGGCATGTAACTTCAACACTGTCATGTAACTTCAACACTGCCATGTAACTTCAACACTGTCATGTAACTTCAACACTGTCATGTAACTTCAACACTGTCATGTAACTTCAACACTGTCATGTAACCTTCAACACTGTCATGTAACTTCAACACTGTCATGTAACTTCAACACTGTCATGTAACTTCAACACTGTCATGTAACTTCAACACTGTCATGTAACTTCAACACTGTCATGTAACTTCAACACTGTCATGTAACTTCAACACTGCCATGTAACTTCAACACTGTCATCTAACTTCAACACTGGCATGTAACTTCAACACTGTCATGTAACTTCAACACTGTCATGTAACTTCAACACTGCCATGTAACTTCAACACTGTCATGTAACTTCAACACTGTCATGTAACTTCAACACTGTCATGTAACTTCAACAATGTCATGTAACTTTCAACACTGTCATGTAACTTCAACACTGCCATGTAACTTCAACACTGCCATGTAACCTTCAACACTGTCATGTAACCTTCAACACTGTCATGTAACCTTCAACACTGTCATGTAACTTCAACACTGTCATGTAACTTCAACACTGTCATGCAACTTCAACACTGTCATGTAACTTCAACACTGTCATGTAACTTCAACACTGTCATGTAACTTCAACACCGTCATGTAACTTCAACACTGTCATGTAACTTCAACACTGGCATGTAACCTTCAACACTGTCATGTAACCTTCAACACTGTCATGTAACTTCAACACTGTCATGTAACCTTCAACACTGTCATGTAACCTTCAACACTGTCATGTAACTTCAACACTGTCATGTAACTTCAACACTGCCATGTAACTTCAACACTGTCATGTAACTTCAACACTGTCATGTAACTTCAACACTGTCATTAACTTCCAACACGTCATGTAACTTCAACACTGTCAGAAACCTTCAACACTGTCATGAACCTTCAACACCGGGGGGTTAACTTCAAAAATGTCAGTAACTTCAACATGCTGTAACTTTTAAAATGTCATGTAACCTTCAACACTGCAGTAACTTTAACACTGCCCGAACCTTCAAAACTGTCAGAAAAAATTTAACACGCCCCTTAACCCTTTAACACTGTCATGTAACTTTAACACTGCATGTAACTTCAAAACTGTCATGTAACCCCTTTAACACGTCAGTAACCTTTAACACTGGCATGTAACTTAACACGCATGTAACTTTAACACGCCCTGTAACTTTAACACTGTCATTAACTTAACACTGAGAACTTTAACCTGTCAGTAATTCAACACTGCATGTAAATTTTTAAAAACTGTCCCGTAACCTTCAAAACCATGTAAACCCTTTAACACTGCATGTAACTTCAACACGTCATGTAAATTCAACACTGCCATGTAACTTTAACACTGTCATGTAACTTCAACCTGTCATGTAACTTTAACATGTCAAGTAATTCAACACTGCCCGAACTTCAACACGGCCCTGTAACCCTTCAACACGTCATGTAACTCAAAAACTGCATGTAACTTCAACACGCCCCCGTAACTTCAACATGTCATTAAAATTCAACACTGGCATGTAACTTTAAAACTGTCATGTAACTTCAACACTGCAGTAACTTCAACACTGTCATTAACTTTAACACTGAAGTAACTTTAACCTGTCAGTAAAATTCAAAACCCCGAATT
>NW_026510249.1:0-14175 GCF_026875155.1 Cherax quadricarinatus | reverse complement strand
AAAGAAAAAAAGGGACTAACATTATATTGAGGGCCCCGTTAACTTATATCAAAAAAAACCTGCCCCAGTGAATTACATCAGCTTATTTGGATGTGACAATACGTAAATTTTCTCGCTTAACTATAGAATCAGCGAGTTAACAGTTTGCGTAGCATTAAAAATAATAGACCAATAACATCCACACTATTGGTGGTTGAGCTTCACTCGGGGAAAAAGGGTGTGCACACTTGACAATTAAGATGAACACTATAAGTGAGTCAGTCTGCCACTCGAATACAATTCAAGCTATGGTGTTGAATTTTTATTTTTATCCTTTGTACCTTAGCCATCAATCCTCTGCCACATCTTACATAAATATTCACTTTTATCATTCCTTATATGCCTTGTATTCATATTCTCATCTCTATTATTATCCTTAATCCTTGCATATATGGTTTAAGTCTACATAATCATCCCTTAATCCCTTACATTCATGCTCTCAATCACTGTAATTGGTTTACTCTACCTGCCTTACACCATCGATATTAAATCATGTAATAAGAGCAAATCAACATGCAGTTCGCTGAAACCTCGTAGTGAAGATGATACTAATATTATTAGTGGTAATATTTCACTGGTTTGCAACATTAAACCGTGAAAAATCCTGACAAACTATCTCATGTATCTTCAAAGGTAATATCCTGCATCTTATTTATCAGCTCTCGTATCCACATTCTTTCCACTTTATTCTTGCAAATAATGAGTAGTGCTCTCAGTTATTAGTTTTTACTTTAACATAAATGAAAAAAAATATATCTTTAAACGCACAGAGAAAATATAAGAAAGGACTCAATTTTACATGAGGTCTTGTTAACAGACCAGTTTCACCCATTCGGATATTGGGATATTGGCAGTTTGGAAGAGTATCTAATATTACTTCATATATGCTTCTAAACTGTTGTGTCTGAGCGCCTCTGCAAAGACAGTGATAATGTGTGAGTGAGGTGAAAGTGTTGAATGATGATGAAAGTATTTCCTTTTTGGGGATTTTTTCATATTATGATAACGTGGGTGGCACCAGCGAGATGCCACTGACGTGTTATTCCCGAGTAGGAATAACCCCACCATGGTTACTGTCAGGGAGGCTGGAGTGGGAATAACACCACCATGGTTACTGTCAGGGAGGCTGGAGTGGGAATAATACCACCATAGCTACTGTCAGGGAGGCTGGAGTGGGAATAACACCACCGATGCTACTGTCAGGGAGGCTGGAGTGGGAATAACACCACCATAGCTACTGTCAGGGAGGCTGGAGTGGGAATAACAACACCATAGCTACTGTCAGGAGGCTGGGTGGGAAAAAACACCCCCGTTTGCTACTGTCAGGGGGGGCTGGAGTGGGAATAGCCCACAATTTGCTACTGTCAGGGAGGCTGGAGTGGGAATAACACCACCATGGCTACTGTCAGGGTGGCTGGAGTGGGAATAACACCACAATGGTTACTGTCAGGGAGGCTGGAGTGGGAATAACACCACCCATGCTACTGTCAGTGAGGCTGGGTGGGAAAACGCCACGATGCTCTGTCGTGAGGCTGGAGTGGGAATAACGCCACCGATGCTACTGTCAGTGAGGCTGGAGGGGGGAATAACGCCACCGATGCTACTGTCAGTGAGGCGGGAAAGTGGGAATAACACCACCGATGCTACTGTCAGGGAGGGGGAAAGTGGGTATAACATCACGATGCTACTGTCATGGAGGTGGAGTGGGAATAACATCCCCGATGCTACTGTCATGGAGGCTGGGGGGGAAATAACATCACCGATGCTACTGTCAGGGAGGCTGGAGTGGGAAATAACATCACCGATGCTACTGTCATGGAGGCTGGAGTGGGATAACATCACCGATGCTACTGTCATGGAGGTGGAGTGGGAATAACATCACCAAATGCTACTGTCAGTGAGGTGGGTGGGAATAAATCACCAAATGCTACTGTCAGTGAGGCTGGAGTGGGAATAACATCCCGATGCTACTGTCAGTGAGGCTGGAGTGGGTATAACATCACCGATCTACTGTCATGGAGGCTGGAGTGGGGAATAACATCACCGATGCTACTGTCATGGAGGCTGGATTTGGGAATAACATCACCGATGCTACTGTCAGTGAGGTGGAGTGGGTTTTACATCCCCGATGTTACTGTCATGGAGGTGGAGGGGGGAATAACTCCCCGATGCTACTGTCATGGAGGTGGAGTGGGAAATAACATCACCGATGCTACTGTCAGTGAGGCTGGAGTGGGTATAACATCACCGATGTTACTGTCATGGGGGCTGGGTGGGAAAAAACATCACCGATGCTACTGTCATGGAGGCTGGAGTGGGAAAAAACATCACGATGCTACTGTCAGGGAGGCTGGAGTGGGAATAACATCACCGATGCTATGTCAGTGAGGTGGAGGGGTTATAAACATCACCGATGCTCTGTCATGGAGGCTGGAGTGGGAATAACATCACCGATGCCTACTGTCATGGAGGCTGGAGTGGGAATAACATCACCGATGTACTGTCGTGAGGCTGGAAGTGGGAATAACATCACCGATGCTACTGTCAGTGAGTGGAGTGGGTATAACATCACCGATGCTTCTGTCATGGAGGCTGGAGGGGAAAAACATCACCGTGCTACTGTCATGGAGGTGGAGTGGGAATAACATCACCGATGCTACTGTCATGGAGGCGGAGTGGGAATAACATCACCGATGCTACTGTCAGGGAGGTGGGTGGGAATAACATCACGATGCTACTGTCAGGGAGGGGGAAAGTGGGAATAACATCCCGATGCTACTGTCAGGGAGGCTGGAGTGGGAATAAACATCACCAATGCTACTGTCAGGGAGGCTGGAGTGGGAATAACATCACCGTTGCTACTGTCAGGGAGGGGGAGTGGGAATAACATCACCAATGCTACTGTCAGGGAGGCTGGAGTGGGAATAACATCACCAATGCTACTGTCAGGGAGGCTGGAGTGGGAATAACATCACCAATGCTACTGTCGGGGAAAGGGCTGGAGTGGGAATAACATCCCCAATGCTACTGTAGGGAGGCTGGAGGGGGAATAAACATCCCCAATGCTACTGTCAGGGAGGCTGGAGTGGGAATAACATCACCAATGTTTATGTCAGGGAGGTGGAGTGGGAATAACATCACCAATGCTACTGTCAGGGAGGCTGGAGTGGGAATAACATCACCAATGCTACTGTCAGGGAGGCTGGAGTGGGAATAACATCACCAATGCTACTGTCAGGGAGGCTGGAGTGGGAATAAACATCCAAAATTGCTACTGTCAGGGAGGCTGGAGTGGGAATAACATCACCGATGCTACTGTCGGGGGGGCTGGAGGGGGAAATAACACCACGATGTTTACTGTCATGGAGGCTGGAGTGGGATAACATCCCCGATGTACTGTCATGGAGGCTGGGTGGGAATAACATCACCGTTTGCTACTGTCAGGGGAGGCTGGAGTGGGAATAACTCACCGATGCTACTTTTCAGGTAGGTGGTTGACGCTTTTGAATCCAAATCATGAATAATAACAACATAATAATAATAACATAATAATAATAAAAATAATAATAATAATAATAATAATAATATATTATAATGAATTATAATATATTTGCGACCACTGTCAGCCTCAGAGTTATCTCTGAGTTACAGACCTGCCCGTGGAGGCCAGTGGTTCGTCTTTAAGGTCCCCCCCCCTCCCCTCGCCTTCCCCAGGTTCATGTGTCCAGGAATCCATCCGTGGGCCCCCGGATGTCTCCCCTTCCTCATTTCCCTAAGGTCAGCCTCGCCTCTCTTTCTCTCTCTGCCTTCCAGCCTCAGCCTTCCCCAGGTTCATGTATCCAGGAATCCATCTGTCTGCCTCCGGATGTTTTCCCTTCCCTCATTTCCCCTAAGGTCAGCCTCACCAACCCTGTTTCTTGCTGTCCCAGGTTCATGTATCCAGGAATCCTTCCGTCTACCCCCGGATATCTTCCTTCCCTACTTACCCAAGGTCGCCTCAACTGCATGTATTCTTGCCTTCCCAAGGTTCATGTATCCGGGACCCATCCGTTCGCTCCCGGGATGTCCCCCCTTCCCCACTTACCAAGGTCAGCTCAACTGCATGTATTCTTCCCATCCCCAGGTTCATGTATCAGGAATCCTTCCGTCTACCCCCGGATTTTTCCCCTTCCTACTTACCCAAGGTCAGCCTCAACTGCATGTATTCTTGCCTTGCCAAGGTTCATGTATCCAGGAATCCATCCGTTCGCTCCCTGATGTCTCCCCTTCCCCACTTACCCAAGGTCAGCCTCAACAACAACCTTCCTCAAGTTCATGTATCCAGGAATCCATCCGCTCGTTCCGGATGTCTTCCCTTCCCCATTCCCCTAAGGTCGGCGGTGCCTTCCCCGGATCAGTGTCTCCAGGAGTCCACTTATGTCACCTGAGTGGACTCCCTTTCCCACTTCTCCAAGGTCAGCGGTATTCTTCCCCATTCCCGGGGATCATGTATCCAGGAATCCTTCCGTCTACCGCCGGATATCTTCCCTTCCCCACTTACCCAACCTTCCTCAAGTTCATGTATCCAGGAGTCCATCCGCTCGCTCCGGATGTCTTCCCTTCCCCATTTCCCTAAGGTCGGCGGTGCCTTCCCCGGATCAGTGTCTCCAGGAGTCCACTTATGTCACCTGGGGGGGACTCCCTTCCCACTTCCCCCAAGGTCAGGGGTTTAATTCTTGCCGTCCGCAGGATCATGTATCCAGGAATCCTTCCGTCTACCGCCGGATAACTTCCCTTCCCCACTTACCCAAGGTCAGCCTCAACTGCATGTATTCTTGCCTTGCTCAGGTTCATGTATCCACGAATCCATCCGCTCGCTCCGGATGTCTCCCCTTCCCCACTTACCTAAGGTCAGCCTCAACAACAACCTTCCTCAAGTTCATGTATCCAGGAATCCATCCGCTCGCTTCGGATGTCTTCCCTTACCCACTTGCCTAAGGTCGGCGGTGCCTTCCCTGGATCAGTGTCTCCAGGAGTCCACTAGTGTCACCTCAGGTAGACTCCCTTCCACACTTCCCCAGAGTCAGCGGTTGCCACCTTCAGTGACCTCGCTGCATGGAAATTGGTTTGTCTAGCTGGTCTACGGTAGAGACTGTCCAGGTAGGTGGAATTACTGGAGGTGACACACACAGAAAACTGCGTCCAGTAATTACACCCACCAAGACAGCCGCGACCGTAGGTCAGCTAGACGCCACCAAGCTGCCTCACAGTTCCGCCACCTCCGAGAGGCTAATTAACATAAATTTTGGAAATCCTTTTATGTTACACTATGAAAATATACTGAGAACAAGTTGTTTTTTACTTATTTAGCTCTTTTTTCCAAAGTACAGTGACATCACACGTCTTTAACACCACAGGCGACATCACACATTATCTAAGACTCATTTTTTCGGTAAATATTTATCATCTTTCTTGCATATTGTAACTTAATTCAACACTTTAGCTATCAAATCTCTTCTGTTAACATCTCTTATACATGTTTTCCACAACTATAAATACAGCCAAGTGCAACTTTCCTTTATATAAGTGTTGTTAAGTTCAGTATTTCAGTGTTTCCACATGATCCACAGATTACCTTCACTTTCTGAACTTACAGTCTTCTATGTTATCAATATTATCTTTATCATCACTTCAGTAATCATAATTCTGACATAAACTTTACCTGGTATTGTCAACACTCTCCAGGCTGACAGCAGAGTCAGCCAGGTTGAGAGCAGAGTCAGCCAGTCTGATAGCAATATCAGCCAGACTGACAGCAGAGCCAGCCAAGCTGACAGCAGAGTCAGCCAGACTGACAGCAGAGTCAGCCAGACTGACAGCAGAGTCAGCCAAGCTGACAGCTGTACCACGGAACTGTGCTCTTCTTTACTCTGAATTATTATGTAGATCATACAAGTTTTTTTTGATGTTTACTTTTCACTTTCATCTACACATATATACATACATGTGTACACATATACATCACTACAAACACACATATATACATACATGTGTAAACATATACATCACTACAAACACACATATATACATACATGTGTACACATATACATCACTACAAACACACATGTATACATACATGTGTACACATATACATCACTACAAACACATATATACATACATGTGTACACATAACATCACTACAAACACACACTATACATAAAATGTGTACACATAACATCACTACAAACACACATTTTATACATACATGTGTACACATATACATCACTACAAAATATATTTCATACATGTGTACACATATTTCATCACTACAAACACATATATACTACATGTGTACACATTACCTCACTACAAATCACATATATACATACATGTGTACACATATACATCACTACAAACACATATATACATACATGTGTACACATATACATCACTACAAACACACATATATACATACATGTGTACACATATACATCACTACAAACATATATACATACATGTGTACACATATACATCACTACACACATATATACATACATGTGTACACATATACATCACTACAAACACACATTTAACATACTTTTGTACACTATACATCACTACAAACACACATATATATACATACATGTGTACACATATACATCACTACAAACTCACATATATATACATACATGTGTACACATATACATCACTACAAACACCCCATATTTTACATACATGTGTACACATATAATCACTACAAACATATATACATACATGTGTACACATATACATCACTACAAACACAATATACATACATGTGTACACATATACATCACTACAAACACAATATACATACATGTGTACACATATACATCACTACAAACACAATATACATACATGTGTACACATATACATCACTACAAACACACATATATACATACATGTGTACACATATACATCCTACAACACACATTTTAAAACATCATGTGTAAAACATTACATCCCCTACAAACACAATATATACATACATGTGTAACATATACATCACTAAAAACACACATATTAAAATACATGTGTACACAATATACATCACTACAAACACACATATATACATACATGTGTACACATATACATTAACTACAAAAAATTTATACATACATGTGTACATAAAACATCACTACAACACATATATACATACATGTGTACACATATACATCACTACAAACACACATATATACATACATGTGTACACATATACATCACTACAAACACACATATATACATACATGTGTACACATATACATCACTACAAAACACACATATTACATTAACATGTGTACACATATACATCACTACAAACACACATATATACATACATGTGTACACATATACATCACTACAAACACACATATATACATACATGTGTAAACATATACATCACTACAAAACACATTATAACATCATGTGTACACATAACACTACAAACACACATATATACATACATGTGTACACATATACATCACTACAAACACACATATATACATACATGTGTACACATACACATCACTACAAACACACTACTACCAACACACTTATATACATACATGTGTACACATACACATCACTACAAACACACTACTACCAACACACTTATATACATACATGTGTACACATACACATCACTACAAACACACTACTACCAACACACATATTTACATATATGTGTACACATACACATCACTACAAACACACTACTACCAACACACATATTTACATACATGTGTACACATACACATCACTACAAACATACTACTACCAACACACATATATACATACATGTGTACACATACACATCACTACAAAAACATATACCAACACATATTTACATATATGTGTAACATACACATCACTACAAACACACTACTACCAACACACATATTTACATACATGTGTACACATACACATCACTACAAAACACTAATACCAACACACCCTATTTACATATATGTATACAACATACACATCATACAAACACACTACTACCAACACATATTTACATACATGGTACACATACACATCACTACAAAATTACTACCAACACATCTTATATATTACATGTTTTACACATACACATCACTACAAACAAACTACCCACCAACACACATATATACATACATGGGGTACACATACACTCACTACAAACACATACTACCAAACACTTTATACATACATGTGTACAACACATATCGCTACAAACACACTACTACCAAAAACATATATACATACATGTGTACTCATAACATCACTACAAACACACTACTACAAACACACTTTATTTCATACATGTGTTACACATACGCATCGCATACAAACACTTACTACCAACACACTTATATACATACATGTGTACACATACGCATCGCTACAAAAACATACTTCCAACACAACATATACATGTGTACACATACACATCACTACAAAACACCCCTACTACCAACACTTTTACATTACTTTTGTAACCCCATGTATCATACACACTACTACCAACACACATACATGATGTTTTACACACATGCTCACTACAAACACGCTACTAACCAAAACATATATACATATCAGTGTACACACTACATCACTAAAAACACACTACTACCCAAAACACATATATACATTTCACGTGTACACACATGCATCACTACAAACACACTACTACCAACACACATATATACATACATGTGTACACACATACATCACTACAAACACACTACTACCAACACACATATATACATACATGTGTACACACATACATCACTACAAACACACTACTACCAACACACATATATACATACATATGTACACACATACATCACTACAAACACACTACTACCAACACACATATATACATACATATGTACACACATACATCACTACAAACACATACTACAACAATATATACATACATATGTACACACATACATCACTACAAACAAACTATACCAAACTTTTATACATACATATGTACACACATACATCACTACAAACACACTACTCCAAAAACACATATATACATACATATGTACACACATACATCACTACAAACACACTACTACCAACACACATATATACATACATGTGTACACACATACATCACTACAAACACACTACTACCAACACACATATATACATACATGTGTACACACATATATTTACTACAAACACACTTACCAACACACATATATAATACATATGTACACACATATTTCACTACAAACACACTACTACCAACACACATATATACATACATATGTACACGTTATCATAGACATATCAACACTCTCCCTCACCATTGTTTAATTAAAATTAATATTGTATAAATTTTTGTGTTACTGTACTGTACTCTTTTGTTCTATAATTATTATGAGGTACTTTACTAGCCACTTCTTTTCCATCACTCGTTCAATCACAATTTTGACATATTCATTCATATAACACTAATCAACAACCAAAATGCTTCCCAGACTAGAGTAGCAATTTACAACTGATTATGAATATCATGGTTTCAGTATACACGTACGTGTCACAACAGGTTCCAACAGGGTTGCGACAGTGTGTTTCTTACCCCACACAGTCTCACTGCCTGTCATTATTGTTCCAGCAGTTATATTTTGAGGTGAAAGTTAGGTGATTTTCATAGCTTGCTTGTTATGTGAGTGTGACAGTCGTGCAAGAGGTTCCCACTGGTCACCTTGCTTGTTATGTGAGTGTGCCAGTCGTGCAAGAGGTTCCCACTGGTCACCTTGCTTGTTATGTGAGTGTGACAGTCGTGCAAGAGGTTCCCACTGGTCCCCCCGTCAATCATTGGAGCCTGGGATGAAAAATGTTCAACATCCACCTCTCATTGAACCAAACAAAATTTTGCTACCACAACTACACATAAAACTGGAAGGCAACTATGAAGAATTGGTGGAAAACCTCATCATGGTTTACAAGAACATGGGATGTAACATGTCACTTAAATCCACTTTTTGAACTCACACTTAGACTTTTTTTCCAACGAACTGAGGAAAATGGTACCAAGGCAAGAGATGATTCTTCAGCCCACTATAAGCGTCAAGCAAAAAGGCAGAGAGTAGGTACGGATTAGAGTTTAGAACATAGTGACACATATTGTTCGTTATAATAAAATAATCAAGGTGGGCCCTTGGATTCATGACATGAAATACCTAAGAATTGACTAATCTCATTTAAGAAGCATACAACTTTTCAAAAATTGTTGACCAGTGTAATTAGCATAGATAGGTCATCACCTCACCTATAGTGAGGTGTTTCATAGTCAGGGGTGGTCAGTCTAGAAGGTGCCCGGTAATAGTCAGGTGTGGGTCATGTTTCCAGGTCTCCATCCGTGGGCCCCGGATGTCAACCTTCCACACTTCCACTCCCGGTCTTTTGGGCTTTCCCTTGTTCCGTGTGTCCAGAAAATCCATCTGGTCCCTCAGATGAACTCCGGGTATGGATCATGGTGAGGTGGGGCTTGTGGGGTGTGGTCGTAGTGAGGTGTGGTTGTTGGGATTGGGTTTGTATCCCTAAATATTCCCCCTTTCCCACTTCCCGGTTATGTGTCCGGAGTCCATCTGCCCGCCTCAGATTTTTTTTCCCCACTTCCAGGTTCAGCGTCCGGGAGCCATCGTTGCCTCAGATGTCCCCCTTTCCCACTTCCCAAGGTCTAGGTTTGGTTATAGTCAGGTGTGGTTTACGTTTCCAGGTCCCATCCGTGGGCCCCGGAAGTAACCCTTCAAAATTCTCCCCCGGTTGTTTTGTGCTTTCCCCTATTTCCCGTGTGTCCAAAAAGTCCATCTGTGTCCCTCGTGAACCCCCTTCCTCACTTTCCAGGTGGGCAGGTGGTTGGGTGGGTGGGTGTTTGGGGGGGGGTGGTTTGGGTGGGCGGGTTGTGTGGTGTGTGTTGTGTATGTGTTGGCCCCCCCCAGTGACTTGTTGGATGGTAACTTGGTTTGTCTAGGGTTACTCCCGAGATGCCCAGGTGGGGGAAATTACAGGAGGGGACACACGAAAACGGGGTTTTCCTTTTAAATTACACCCCCAAAGACACCCGGGAACATATCGCTGGAAACCCCCAAAGCTGCCTCCAACTCGGCCAAAATTTTTTAGGTTTTAGTGATAATCTGGATTTTATTTTGTTTCATTTGTGTTCAAGTTAATTTTTGCTTTGTTTTCACTTTGCAGCTTTTTTATGTGATTTCTAAAATTTTACTGTGTATAAATGTGGTCGGTGTGACTGTTTTCCCCACCAGCAAATCTGTTAAAAAAAAATTTTTGCTTCTTTTTGTTGCAATTCGTCATTTTCAAGACATGAAACGTCCAAAAGAAATTGAAAGTTACAAGTACATTACACAGACCAACTGCACATATTATTATTTAATGAAAAAAAAGGCTAAAAAAACAGGGTGTAAGGGGGCTAAAATGCACACAAAAACCACAACACATGTATTTCTCTCGTTTTCAAAAATCTAATTCTCTCGCACACGTATACAAATTTTCAATCCCAAACTCTGTCAACAAAACATTTTTCTTATTTTTCTTTAAAATTAAATTTAAATTTTACAGGAAATAAACCGAAATAAGAAAATTTTTTTGCGTCAATTTTTTTGAATCCTTTAGTTTCCTAAAAATCTTTCCCCAAAAGTGTCTCCCCAAGGTATTCTGTTTCCAAAATTTTTGATCAAAATTCCCCCAAAAATTTCAATTAAAAAAATTTTCAGGAAAACCATCACTCTCTGTCCACACTAAAATTCCTTATTGATAAAAACGCCCTTTACGGTAGTTAAAAAAGCGATTTAGCGTGTGTTCGAACGCTGTGAATAAAAGTGATGTGGAAAAGGTACAATTTACGTGGGCTAGGTACAAATGATGTGGGCTAAGGGACAAGTGCTGGGCTGGTACAAGTGACGGGGCTAAGGTACAGTGCGTGGGCTAAGGTCAAATGGTGGGTAAGGACAAATGAGGGGTAAGGGAAAGTCATTGGGGTAAGGTACAAGTCACTTGGGCAAGGTACAAGTGACGTGGGCTAAGGTAAAGTGAGTGGGCAAAGGTACAAGTGACGTGGGCTAAGGTTTAAAATGACGTGGGGCTAAGGGACAAGTGACGTGGGCTAAGGTAAAAGTGACGTGGGCTAAGGTAAAACATTGGGCAAGGTACAAGTGCGTGGGGGTAAGGTACAAGTGACGTGGGCTAAGGTACAAGGACGTGGGCAAGGTACAAGTGAGTGGGTAAAGGTACAAGTGACGTGGGCTAAGGTACAAGTGACGTGGGTAAATACAAGTGACGTGGGCTAAAGGGACAAGTGACGTGGACAAAATAAAGGACGTGGGTAAGGTACAATGGCGTGGGCTAAGGTAAAATGACGTGGGCTAAGGTACAAGTGACTGGGCTAAGGACAAGTGACGTGGATAAGGGACAAGTGACGTGGGGTAAGGGACAAGTGACGTGGACTAAGGTCAAAGGACGTGGACTAAGGGAAAATGACGTGGACTAAAGGAAAAGTGAGTGGGCAGTACAAGGGCGGGACAAGGTAAAGTGACTGGGCTAAAGGTACAAGTGCGTGGACTAAGGTAAGTGACGTGGGCTAAAGGGACAAGTGACGTGGGTAAGGACAAGTACGGGGTAAGGTAAAGTACGTGGATAAGGGACAAGTACGTGGGCTAAGGTCAGTGAGTGGACTAAGGTACAAGCACTTGGGCAAGGTAAATGGTGGGGGCAAGGTAAAGTCACTTGGGCTAAAGGGACAAGTGACGTGGCTAAGGTAAAGTGAAAAAAACAACGTTTCCTCGAAAATTTTGTTTTATTTTTCTTGTACTTTAGCAATGTGGAACAAACACAAAGTCTTTTGTAACAAATTCGTTTTTTTCTGTTTTTTTCAACGTTTGCAAAATTAGTTGATGACACTATTTTTTCCCCTTTCTAACCCAGCCCGTTTTTTTTCATATTTTGTCTTTCCCTCACTCGGTCGTCACAATTTACATATTCATTGTTTGGGTTTAAACAACCCCAATGACAAAACTAAAATTTTATTTAAATTAAAAAAATATTTTGCAATTTTTTTTGTGTCCAGCAGTTGTGAAAATGTCCAGAAAAAAAAGTCAGGGAAAAGACGTTGTGAACTGTACCGAAACAAAGTCAGGGGCAAAGACGTTGGAAATGACCAAAACAAAAGGGCGGGACAAAAAAACGTTGTGAACTGTCCAAAACAAAGAGGGGCAAAGAAGTTTGAACTGACCAGAACAAACGGGGGAAAAGCATTGTGAAAAATGTACCAGAAAAAAGTAGGGGCAAAGACATTGTTAAAAAGTCCCGAAACAAAGTCAGAGACAAAGCGTTGTGAACTGTCCAGAAACAAGTCAGGGACAAAGCAGTTTTAACTGTCCAGAAACAAAGTCAGGGACAAAGACGTTGTGATGTACCGAACAAAGTAGGGACAAAGACAGTTGGAACTGTACCCGAAACAAAAACAGGGACAAAAGCAGTTGGAAAGTACCCGAAAAAAGTAGGGACAAAGAAATTTTAATGTACCCGAAACAAAGTCAGGGACAAAGGCAGCACACGTTTAATATATTTATCCCAAACATTTGTCCTGACATATAGCACTATTTGCACCATATGACATATTGCACATTATACAATTTCTCAGTTTTTCTGAAAATTTTATTTAAATTTATTATATATTTTAATATATTCTGGAAAAATTTGGGGTAGAGAATGTTGTTCATGTATTTTGTAGAATAGCAAAAAAGTTCGTTTTGAATTTAAAAACAAACAGTCTCTCACTTTTTAATTTTTATGTTTCACTTCTTCAACTTCATTATATTGGAAAATATTAAAAACCCAAACAAGAAAAAAAACAGGAAAAGAAAATAAGATTTACAAAATGGATTCAGCCTCTTGGCAAAAGTTTTTGTTGGTGTGGATGTTAAACCCGGCCGTACAACTTTCTTAAGTTGGTGTTGATGTTACAACCCGGCCAGACAAATCTATCTAATGTTGGTGTGATGTTACAATGAATACAACTCATTTAAAGTTGGTGTTGATTTTACAACCCGACCAGTAAACTCTACTTTTTGTTGGGGTTGATGTTACAAACCCGAC
>NW_026510248.1:0-14836 GCF_026875155.1 Cherax quadricarinatus | reverse complement strand
ACAAGTGCCCTAAAAACTAGACATTTTTCACACTTCATAATGGATGTCTTAAAATACCGAAAACCAACATTATTCATCACAATATTGAAATATATAAAGTTTCTGATTTACCCAACATTTAGGTAGACTGATTTCTTCTACTTCCAAGTTTTCGATTTTATTTTTAAAAGACAAACATAATTTTAACAACCGTGAGTTAGAGTGCATACATGGATGGGTACAAATTTGTGTACATACGTGTGTGTGTGTGTGTGTGTGTGTGTGTGTGTGTGTGTGTGTGTGTGTGTGGTGTGTGTGTGTGTGTGTGTGTGTGTGTGTGTGTGTGTGTGTGTGTGTGTGTGGTGATTTGTGATTACATACATATTAGCGTAAGAGGCAGTGAGTGTGTTTTATACATGTGTGTGTGTGTGTGTGTGTGTGTGTGTGTGTGTGTGTGTGTTAGTTACCATTTTGTCCTAGGCACATGTCGATTAGACACTAGGCCTGTTGTATATGAGTACGTGTGTGTGTGTGTGTGTGTGTGTGTGTGTGTGTGTGTGTGTGTGTGTGTGTGTGTGTGTGTGTGTGTGTGTGTGTGTGTGTGTGTGTGCTCATGTGCGCAGTTTTATGAGTGTATGAATGATGGTGAACACACAAGCTTCGTTTACGGAAATGCGCAAATGAGTGTAAAAACAAGTGTATGAGTAAGTTAAGTAAGTTTACTTAGGTACAAGTACATGTAAAAAGACTTACACAATCTATCATACATATTAACGAATATGTAAATTACCCAGGATAACCCAAAAAGTCAGATAAAGTGACTATTAACATTGTGAGCGGCGCTGTTAACTGATCGTTTTGCAAATACATAAGACAAATAACAAAATAAAAACACGAAGTTTAATACTTATTACATTATTACAACAAAACATTCACAAATGCATTTAAGCTGCTTATTAAGCACAAAAAGAAACTTATATTTAATGTTGGTGAATTGTGTAATATAAATAGAACTCCCAAATTTTCACTGAGTGTCCAGGCCTTGGTGGTCGAACTGGACGGTAGCTTGGCTGCGTCTGGCTGATCTACGGTCTAGACTGTCTTGGTGGGTATATTTACAGGACGCAGTTTCTGTGTGTCCTCTCCTGTAATTCCACCCACCTGGACAGTCTCTACCGTAGACCAGCTAAACAAGGCCTCGTTCTCATCTGGCTAGATCACGGAGGGATACATAACCTGGGGAAGGCAGAGGCCGGAAGATATCCTAAGGGAAGTGAGCAAGGGGAGACATTCGGGGGCCCACGGATGGATTCCTGGACACATGGACCTGGGAAAGGCGAGGATACCTTAGTGAAGTGGGGAAGAGGGAGCACCTGGCCTTCGCACAGGTGAACTCCTGGAACCACGGACCCGGGGGGGTGCAAGGTTGGGGTGTGGGGGAAGTGGGGAAGGGGGAGCACCTGGCCTTCGCACTGGTGAACTCCTGGAACCACGGACCCGGGGAGGTGCAAGGTTGGGGTTTGGGGGAAGTGGGGAAGGGAGAGCACCTGGCCTTCGCACAGGTGAACTCCTGGAACCACGGACCCGGGGGGGGGGTGCAAGGTGGGGTGTGGGGGAAGTGGGGAAGGGGGAGCACCTGGCCTTCGCACAGGTGAACTCGTGGAACCACGGACCCGGGGGGTGTGCAAGGTTGGGGTGTGGGGGTAGTGGGGAAGGGGGAGCACCTGGCGTCACACAGGTGGACTCCTGGAACCACGGACCCGGGGGGGTGCAAGGTTGGGGTGAGGGGAAAGTGGGGAAGGGGGAGCACCTGGCCTTCGCACAGGTGAACTCCTGGAACCACGGACCCGGGGGGTGCAAGGCTGGGGTGTGGAGTAGTGGGGAAGGGGGAGCACCTGGCGTCACAAAGGTGGACTCCTGGAACCACGGACTCGGGGGGGAGTGCAAGGTTGGGGTGTGGGGAATGGGGAAGGGGGAGCACCTGGCCTTCGCACAGGTGAACTCCTGGAACCAGGGACCCGGGGGGGTGCAAGGTTGGGGTGTGGGGGAAGTGGGGAAGGGGAGCACCTGGCCTTCGCACAGGTGAACTCCTGGAACCACGGACCCGGGGGGGGTGCAAGGTTGGGGTGTGGGGGTAGTGGGGAAGGGGGAGCACCTGGCGTCACACAGGTGGACTCCTGGAACCAAGGACCCGGGGGGGAGTGCAAGGTTGGGGTCTGGGGGAAGTGGGGAAGGGGGAGCACCTGGCCTTCGCACAGGTGAACTCCTGGAACCACGGACCCGGGGGGGGTGTGCAAGGTTGGGGTGTGGGGGAAGTGGGGAAGGGGGAGCACCTGGCGTAACACAGGTGGACTCCTGGAACCACGGACCCGGGGGGGGGTGCAAGGTTGGGGGGGGGAAGTGGGGAAGGGGAGCACCTGGCCTTCGCACAGGTGAACTCCTGGAACCACGGACCCGGGGGGGTGCAAGGTTGGGGTGTGGGGAAGTGGGGAAGGGGGAGCACCTGGCCTTCGCACAGGTGAACTCCTGGAACCACGGACCCGGGGGGGTGCAAGGTTGGGGTGTGGGGGTAGTGGGGAAGGGGAGCACCTGGCGTCACACAGGTGGACTCCTGGAACCAAGGACCCGGGGGGGAGTGGGGAAGGGGGAGCACCTGGCCTTCGCACAGGTGAACTCCTGGAACCACGGACCCGGGGGGGTGTGCAAGGATGGGGTGTGGGGGAAGTGGGGAAGGGGGAGCACCTGGCGTCACACAGGTGGACTCCTGGAACCACGGACCCGGGGGGGTGCAAGGTTGGGGTGAGGGGGAAGTGGGGAAGGGGGAGCACCTGGCCTTCGCACAGGTGAACTCCTGGAACCACGGACCCGGGGGGTGCAAGGTTGGGGTGTGGGGGTAGTGGGGAAGGGGGAGCACCTGGCGTCACACAGGTGGACTCCTGGAACCACGGACCCGGGGGGGAGTGCAAGGTTGGGGTGTGGGGGAAGTAGGGAAGGGGGAGCACCTGGCCTTCGCACAGGTGAACTCCTGGAACCACGGACCCGGGGGGGGGTGCAAGGTTGGGGTGTGGGGGTAGTGGGGAAGGGGGAGCACCTGGCGTCACACAGGTGGACTCCTGGAACCACGGACCCGGGGGGGGGAAGTAGGGAAGGGGGAGCACCTGGCCTTCGCACAGGTGAACTCCTGGAACCACGGACCCGGGATGGGGTGTGTGCAAGGTTGGGGTGTGAGGGTAGTGGGGAAGGGGGAGCACCTGGCCTTCACACAGGTGGACTCCTGGAACCACGGACCCGGGGGGGACTGCAAGGTTAGGGTGTGGGGGTAGTGGGGAAGGGGGAGCACCTGGCCTTCACACAGTTGGACTCCGAAAAAGGACACTCACTGGTTGTCGAGGCAGACCCTGGGGAAGTGGGGAAGGGAGGATGCCTGAGGGGACACAGGCGGACTACTGGACACGCGGACCTGGGAAAGACGAAAAAGGATACTCACCGGCCGTCGAGGCAGACCCTGGGGAAGTGGGGAAGGGAGAATGCCTGAGGGGACGCAGCCGGACTCCTGGACACGCGGACCTGGGAAAGACGAAAAAGGATACTCACCGGCCGTCGAGGCAGACCCTGGGGAAGTGGGGAAGGGAGAATGCCTGAAGGGACGCAGGCGGACTCCTGGACACGCGGACCTGGGAAAGACGAAAAAGGATACTCATCGGCCGTCGAGGCAGACCCTGGGGAAGTGGGGAAGGGAGAATGCCTGAGGGGACGCAGGTGGACTCCTGGACACGCGGACCTGGGAAAGACGAAAAAGGATACTCACCGGCCGTCGAGGCAGACCCTGGGGAAGTGGGGAAGGGAGAATGCCTGAGGGGACACAGGTGGACTCCTGGACACGCGGACCTGGGAGAGACGAAAAAGGATACTCACCGGCCGTCGAGGCAGACCCTGGGGAAGTGGGGAAGGGAGAATGCCTGAGGGGACACAGGCGGACTCCTGCACACGTGGACCTGGGAGAGACGAAAAAGGATACTCACCGGCCGTCGAGGCAGACCCTGGTTTAAGGGCGACCTATGAGTAACCATGTAGAAATAAAGTGGGGGACCCTTGAGTAAAAATGTAAGAAGTTTGTGTTAACCCATCAATTACTTGATCTGAGTACGATACTTGTATCTGGTACGATACAGTGTTGTCTTGGAGATGTTGGATGAGTTCTAGGCGAGTCATGCTTGCAGGGTATAGCCTCGTGGTGTAGAATACGAGTCCTTTGTGTTTAAAACATGGTGTTCCAGGTGAGCTAAGTAGAGAAGGCGGTGATGGAGTAGAGGAAGGTGGTGTTGCTTCGTTTTCAACTTCAGTAGACGAATTAGAAGATGTTTCTGGTGGTAAGGCTTCTGATTGGTTGGATTCAGTGAGAGGTGGTGGCGGTGGAGGCTTCTCATTGGTCGTTGTTGGATTGACGTCACTAGTTGGTGGTGTTGATGGGACTTCTGCAGAAGAGTTGGCGATAAAGTTTTTGGTGAATTTGAGAATTTCTTCAGAAGGTGGAGATGCTGGAAATGTAAATGAAGGCAATGTAAATGAATGTAAATGTAAATGAATGTAAATGTAAATGAATGCAAATAACTCGTTGATGGTAGAGTTAAATGATCCAGGTACAGCCATGTTCTGCATGTGAGCGTATAGTAAGCAGTAGTGGATCTTGGTTACGTCACATGTTGGAGGAGTGATGATGGTGGAGGCGGGCTGAGTAGATGCTTGAAGTAATTTTGTAGTGTTTGCTTGTATCTTTGCAATTGCTGCATACGTTGGAGTGTTGCTTGTAGGTTTTTTCTTTGCTGCATCTTGTGTTTTCTTCATAATATCCTTTCTTGTAGGACACTAGCTGCCAGTGTATGGTGGTCATTACTCTTGCAGTTTAAGCACGCTGGTTGTGATGGAGCAGCAGCGTTGCAGGAACTGAAGGTGTGTCCCTCACTACCACATGTAGTGCAGAACTTCTTGTCTTTTACTGGACATGCTTTGGTGGTGTGATGGTATGAATAACAGTTCCAGCAATGTTGGATGTAATGGTATCTCTCTGCTTCAATGTAGGTAGGGCTGATGTAGTAGTAGTAGACAGCAAGACCTTCGTTCAGAGCAGTGGCAGCCATGTTCACGTCGGTGAAGGTGACCTTGAGCATGGACGTTGCATTTGGGATTTTTGTAATGCTGTCAACAGTAGCCCAAGTATTTTGCGTCTCGATGTATGACTTGAGGTCAGCAGTTGATTGAGAAGTCAGAATCTTGTCAAGTTTTTTAAGGAATACTGATTTCCTTGCCCTGAGGGCAGGAGATGATGTAACAGTAAACCCTTTAGCAGAAAGAGTAGTGGTGGCTTCTGTAGTAAGTAACTTCTCTGCTTCAGCATCATCGTGACACACAACAATGAATGCTTCTTTCAGTGACAATATGGTGTTGAATTTTACTTCCAGTGCTACCTGAACAACAGTTGCAAGAGCAATCTTCGTTGAATCATCAACGGTACCATTTCTTGGTTTGATCTTTACACGATTTGCGTAGCTCATCGTGTAATTCAAGGTGATGACAACGCTGGTAAAGGTTCCCCTCCCCAACGGGGATCGTAGGGAGACAGAGTAAGGAGAGCTGCTATGACCTGCCTGGGCGAGAGTCAAGAGCAGAATCCGAATTTGTCAATTTGTCACTTTACCTATTTCATTTTCCGGAATATCGTCTGAAGAATTTTGATGTGTTATTTCATTTATTTTGTAGGAACGTCAGTGTTACGTGTGGACTGAAGTTTTTGCAATGCGAACGATAACTGTGATTCATCAGAACTCACGGTACAGAGGTAAATTACAGACTAAAACCATATATAAAATACACGAGTCTAAAGTGAATGATATGAAAAACAGTAAGAACTAGTTAACTAATTATCCAGGGAGGGAGGGAGAGAGAGACAGACAGACAGACAGTGAGAGAGAGAATAGATTAGGATATACTCGCAGAAATCAGAAGACAAAATTAGCAGAACGGTATTCTCCCGGCCCGGGCATTTTCCAAGTGGTGGCCCGGCCTTGGCTCCCTCTTTAGGGAGTGTCTGAGACCTCCTAAGTCTCCCATGGGAGGAGGCACAAGTACCTCCTCATCTTTGGGACCAACTGTCCCACGGCCTAGCCACAAGCGAGGCGCCTCTGGTCTGCCATCCCCGCCCCAAGGGGCCTAATGGGAATGACAGTCTTGTGAGCTGCAAGCTCGGGCTCAGGCACCTACCCTACCCTAGAAAGGCTGGGCATGGTGTCGATGAGAACGAATGAAAAGAGAAGAAAAACTGAGCGTCCCTGACTGCGAACTTGATCAAAGGCATCAGTGGCCAGACTGCAAATATCGGAGGTGGGGAAACTTGAATATTAATGAAGCCTTTGAAAATCGTAGTTCTGGACAAGAGAGAAAAACTAGTTTGGTCAGGAAAAGTCGCCACCAGGAAGCTTTGTGGAGCTGTTGTGAGCGGCTTCTGGACAAAGGATATTAATTGATGCTAATAAGGGAACAAGGTGAACACATCGTTAAGTTTTCCGGAGTTGCGACCATCCGCTGAGATAAAAAAAATATTAATGGTTTTTATCATGGGAGAGAAGTGTTTTGATCAATGCTATAATATATAAGTTATAGTCAACGAAGACTGGAACAGTAATATATCTTGTTATCAAAAACATTGAAAACTGCGCCACTACACAGTTCATTTTTATATTTTTAAACATAATTTTTGAGTTTTTTGTTGTAAAACATTGAGTGTTTTAACAATGACAGGTTTTTGTGTCCTCCTTAGTTACATTTAAAATTTCAAAACCTTGTATAAATATAATGTTTTGTTTCTCATGTTGACCAGCTTGTAGGCCTCCGAAACATTCGGAAAATTATGTAAAAACATAAATACATAGTCTGAATGTCTATGAGAATTTTTCATTGACTGTCTGCAGCAAATTGCTCGATTCTCGGTGCTCAGGTTAAGTTAGGTTTAGTTTGGTTAGTTTTCATCTAGCAAAAAAAAAAAAAAATTAACTAAACATAACACACCACAACGCCAATAAGTGAAATGAAAGATAAAGACGATAAAAATTAGGAAGTAGCAACAGTAAATAGAGGCCCATTGTACGTAGTAGAAAGATCAGAGCCAGATAGTCACTGTTTAATTAAATAGTCACTGCCTTAGAAACAGTGAAATACGGTCTCTTACTAAGAGATTTGGCTAGTCTCAGATTCTCAAAATCAAAATTTATTTTTAAAGCTACATTGATTCCAGTATAACCGGGTGGCTAAATGTGTTCAACCCTTCAAAGAGTAAGCTTTTCCTAATGAGTTTAATTTTCAATCATAGGATCACCTGACTTTCTCGTCGTCTTATGGTTCTCCGGGAACAATGATGATCAACAAGTTCATTGATGAAAAATAATAAATAATTAATGTTCATTCAATGATGATAATAGTTCTTGTAGGAATTAAACTGTAAACAAAGCAATCCTTAAACAAGTACATTTAATTTTCTTGGATGAACAAGGTTCCACTATTAAGAAATTAGCGAGGAGAAAGTCTGCACACTGAAGCAGGCACACTAAACTAGGCACAGTAGATGAGGCACACTAAACCGACACACCAACCAGGTACACTAGACCAGCACATGAGGCTAGGCGCACTAGAAGAGGCACATAAGGCTAGACCCACTAGAACTGGTAGTACAGAATAGCACACTAGACCAGGCAATAGAGACCACGCACACATGAATAGGCAGATCCTGGAAGATCCTGGAGGGACTCGTCCCTCATTTGCACGCAGAAATCACTCCCTACGAAAGCAAAAGACTTGGCAGACGATGCAACATACCTCCGATGGAAAGTAAGAGCGCCATTAGTTCACTAACAGAAAACACAGTAAGTGTCTTGGGCAAAAGACTGTTCAAGAGCGTCACACCAGCCTAAGGGGAATTATCAATAGACCCCTGGTTGTCTTCAAGAGAGAGCTGGACAGATACCTAAAGTCAGTGCCGGATCAGCCGGGCTGTGTTTATTACGTTGGACTACGTGTGGCCAGCAGTAACAGCCTCGTTGATCAGGACCTGATCCACCGGGAGGCCTGGTCATGGACCGGGCCTCGGGGGCGTTGCTTCCCTGAATACCCTCCAGGTACACTCCAAGTAGGTAGGCACGCTAGATAATTCACACTTAACTAATCACATTAGAACTGGCAGATTTGATTAGCAAACTAAATTATTCACACTAGTCAACTCATTGTAGACAAGGCACATTAGAGAGTACACAACAGGCTCACTAGTCTAGTGAACCTTGTCTAGTTTGACAGGTACTCTATATCAAGAACACTAGACCAGGCATACTAGACATGGAACACTAGGCCAGGAACACTAGAACAGGAACACTAGATTAGGCATACTGGACCAGGAACCCTAGGCCAGGAACCCTAGGCCAGGAACACTAGACCAGGTATACTAAACTAGGCATGCTAAACCAGGAACACTAGACCAAGCATACTAGATCAGGAACATTAGACCAGGCACACTAGACAAGGATCACTAGATCAGGAACACTGGACCAGGAAGACGAGAGAAGGAATACTAGTCCAGAAACACTAGACCAGGCATACTAGATCAGGAACATTAGACCAGGCATACTAGATCAGGAACATTAGACCAGGCACACTAGACAAGGATCACAAGATCAGGAACACTGGACCGGGAAGACGAGAGAAGGAATACTAGTCCAGAAACACTAGACCAGGCATACTAGATCAGGAACATTAGACCAGGCACACTAGAGAAGGAACACTAGATCATGGAGCACTAGACCATGAACACTACACCAGGCATGCTAGACCAGGAACACTAGATCAGGAACACTAGACCAGTAACAGTAGACCAGTAACAGTAGACCAGAAACACTAGACTAAGAACACTTGACTAGGCATATTAGACCAGAAACACTTCTCCAGGAACACTAGACCAGTAGAACTAGACTAGGCATGCTAGACCAGGAACACTAGACCCGGCACTCTACAACAAGAACACTAGACCAGGAACATTAGACCAGGCACACTAGACCAGTAACACTAGACCAAGAACACTTGACTAGGCATATTAGACCAGAAACACTTCTCCAGGAACACTAGACCAGTAGAACTAGACTAGGCATGCTAGACCAGGAACACTAGACCCGGCACTCTACAACAAGAACACTAGACCAGGAACATTAGACCAGGCATGGTAGACCAAGAACACTAGACAGAGGAACTCTAGACCTAGAATTTCTAGACTAGGAACACTAAACCAAGAACACTAAACCAAGAACACTAGACCAGGAACATTAGACCAGGATCACTAGACCAGTAACATTAAACGAGGAACACTAGACTAGGAACAGTAGACCAGAAACACTAGTCCAAGAACACTTGACCAGGCATAGTAGACCAGAAACACTACTCCAGGAACACTAAACCTGTCACGGACTAGTTACACTAGAGTAAACACATTTTATCTTGCACACTAGTCCAGACTTAGCACCAATGTGTGCACCATTAAAGTCTCGACGAGATACTAACGGGCACAGAGAACCATTACGATATTGTTAATCTGTATTATATTTTAACAAGACAAATTGCAGCTACGATTTAATATGCATGCCAGTTAAAGGAAGATGATGCTAAGGTTTAATATGCATGTCAGATAAAACAAGATGATGGTAAGGTTTAATATGCATGTCGGATAAAACAAGATGATGCTGAGGTTTAATATGCATGTCAGATAAAACAAGATGATGCTAAGGTTTAATATGCATGTCAGATAAAACAAGATGATGCTAAGGTTTAATATGCATGTCAGATAAAGGAAGATGTTGCTAAGGTTTAATATGCATGTCAGATAAAGGAAGATGTTGCTAAGGTTTAAGATGCATGTGCTGATAGCTCGTGGTTATATATCTAGTTCACCAACAAGTTGAAGCAATACACAAATCTCCGGTAAGTGATTTATAGTCCAAGTCCTTACTGCAGCAGGCAAGCTTCTTAAACGTATTAACCTACCTAAATTAAATTTCTTTTTTTACCATGGAATTCATAGGATATATCATTCATTGAAGTTTGAAGTTGTTCCAATAAAGTATACGTAAGATTTTTTTAACTTGTCTTACCATGAAAGAAATGTTACACCTTTTTGAAAAAAATGATAATATTGATCTTTACATTTCAACTTCAGCCTCTGCTATCACTGAATTAGTATAGTGTTTCAGAATGTTTGATGCCAACCAACACAGGCTTTGGAAAGTTACACAACCATTTCCAGTAGCCTTCGGATGGGTTATTTATCATTAATAATTTTCAGCCTTTACTCTGTCTCTTTCTCTCTCTTTGCCTGTCTGTCTGTCTGTCTCTCTCTCTGTCTCTGTCTCTGTCTCTCTGTCTCTCTGTCTCTCTGTCTCTCTGTCTCTGTCTCTGTCTGTCTGTCTCTTCTCTCTCTCTCTCTCTCTCTCTCTCGTCTTCCCTCTCTCTCTCTCTCTCTCTCTCTCTCTCTTTTTTTTTACACAGGGTTTGACAAGGTTAATGATCCCTAGCTTTATTGACAGCTATATTACAGGTTAAGGATTCCTAACTTTATTGGCAAGCTAAGAGCTGTTACCTACATCAGCTCATTTGAAAGCATTTTTATTGTCATGAGACATACAAGTAGGGAACAGATGAAGTTGGAGCCATCTGTGGGCCAGCATTTTCATTTGATCAACTGACTTTATCTCGTTGACATCATTATCCTGTACGAATGTGTTCCATATTCGAGTCATCCTGGGTATGTATGATCTCAGATGGAGTGATGTTCTGGAGAAGGGTACAGCCAGAGTGAAGTTGCTGCTTTCTGCCCGTCTTGTGGCATAAAAGCTTGTTTCACGCTGTCCTCGAAGTGGATCCAAGTGTGGTATTTTGACAATATTGGCCTTGTACATAACAGTAAGGCCACCCACATCCCTCCTATGTTGAAGGCTCTGCTGAAATGACAGATCTATCCAGGATGGGTCCAGGCGAGAGATGAGACGTCTTGCTCTGTTCTCTACTGTCAAGCAGTCGCAGATGAGAGGGGGGGCAGGCAAACCAAGAAAGTGGAGCATACTCAAGGTGCGAGCGTACTTGTGCCTCGTACAGGATTTTGCAACGCCTACTGTCAAGCAGATGGAAGATTCGGGCGAAGTGCTGTAAGCTTCCTGGCTGCCTTGTTTGCAAGATTTAAAACATGGTTCTTCATGGTTAGTTTGGAGTCAAATTTCACCCCAAGGATATCAACTTCTTCTCCAGGTGCCAACATCCTCCCATTCATCCTTACTACTGCACCAGCATTACCATCATGGTGCCTAGAGACGATCATCATTTGCGTTTTCTCAGGTGCAAATGTTACTTGCCATCTATTTCCCCAAGCTGATATAGCTCTCAGCTGGTGATTGATGTAGCTTAGAGCAGCTGGCATTTCTTCTCTTGGATAAGTGAATGTCAGTGTACAGTCGTCTGCATATGCATGTGATTCTGGGATGAGATGAAGAAGGTCGTTGAAGTAGACATTCCATAACAATGGACCCAGCACGCTTCCTTGTGGAACACTTGCCCCAATAGGATGTCTTGCTGATTCCGTTCCATTGAGAACTACACTTAGAGATCTACCATGAAGGTAGTCACTGAGGAGACATAGCGTAGAGCCTGCAATTCCCAGTGCTTGAAGTTTTGCTAAGAGGCCCTGGTGCCACACCCGGTCGAAAGCGCCAGCAATGTCCAGTGCTACCACACAGCTGACTTTGGATTCATCCAGTGACTGGTGCCACTTAGTGGAGAGGTTTAACAACAGATCAGCAGCAGAGTAACCTTTCCTGAAGCATATTGACGATCACAAAGTAGTGAGTGGTAGTCAAGAAACTCTGTCATTTGTCTTGAGATTATTGTCTCAAGGATCTTACCAGTGATTGACAGGAGTGACACTGGTCTGTAGTTGCTGATTTCTGCTCTGCTCTTCTTTTTGTGAACAGGGGCTACATTTGCCTCTTTCCATAGAGAGGGCCATTTACACTGTACTAGGCAGTCCTGAAAGATGCGAGTTAGAGGTGCTGCTAGCTGGTCTGCACATCTTCTCAACAATCTTGGGCTCAACTTGTCTGGGTCCACAGCCTTTTCTTGGTCAAGCGATTTAAGTAGGAAATGCACCTCCTCCTGCCTTATTGCCACCACTGACAGTTTTGACACAGTTCTTGCAGCTAGCCAAGGAGGGTCCCTTGCTGGATCAGGAACTTGCATTTTGGTAGCAAAGTGTTCAGCAAAGAGGTCCGCCTTCTCTTGACTACTAGTAGAGGTGGTCCCATCCTGTCGATTTAGAGGTGGAATAAGTTCATCAGGCAGATAACCTTGTCTGTCCTTGACCAGGGACCACCAGGTTTTGGAGCCTATCCTACCTGATGCTAACTTTCTTTTTAGTGTCCACCTCCCATTTAGCAATGGCCCACTTTTGAACATCACCCATATGCCTACAGGCTTGCATGTGCAAGTTCCTGTTATAGGTGGTAGGATGTCTCTTATACATTCGCCATGCTTTGTACTTAGCAGTAGCAGCCTCTCTACAACGAAAGCCAAACCAAGGCTGATCTGTAGGCTTCGTCACATATTGCCGGTGAGGAATGTGTTCTTGTTGTAGATTAAGGATGTGTCCAGTGAAGGCTTTCACTTGATTGTCAACATCCCCTTGGAGAAGAGCATTCCAGTCGGTGGTGGCGAGCTCAGAGCAAAGGGCTGGCCAATTACCTCTTTCCCATTGCCAGGTTGTGCGTGTGGACTCCTCACCTCGTTCTGTTGGGATCTTAAGTGTGGTAAAAACAGCCTTGTGGTCAGACGATCCAACGTAGCCGAGGGGTTGACAAGTGACTATACCTTCTGCCAGATCACTCACTACTGGGTCAAGGGAGGAGCCAGAGATATGAGTAGGGAAATCAACAAAGTTTCTCATGTCAAACACTGCAGAAGGTCATCAAAGTCCCTCTGTATAAGGTGCTGGTTGAGGTCACCAACAATTATAATATGTTGACAGGTGTGTTGTAGCAGAAGGGAGTCAATATTTTTCCATTAGGAAGTTGATAGGGTCTGCATGTTGCCACTGAAGTCTGTACATTGCACATGCTAGTACAGAGGTACTAGTGTTTATACAGAGCTTGAAGAACATCATTTCAAGATGTGTAGGGGTGGCAACATCAATGTGCTGGGCATGAACACTTTTAGAGAAGCACACAGCAACACCTCCTCCTTGCACCTTGCCTGTCTCTTCTCATCCATGAGGTGTAGCCAGCAATTCTTGCAAAATTTTCTGGAGTCCTGTCATCCAAAAATGTTTCAACAACAGCTATCATGTCGGGACGTCGAGTGTTCACAAAACTATGTGTGAGCTCTCCAACATTAGTAATGAAACCTCTAATGTTGGCCGACAGGATGCTGATAGACTGGCTCCTCATGATGAAGTGGTCAGCTTGAGGTGGTGGGTGTGTAGGGAAATGTAAGGTGCCTGCCCTTGAGAGAGGTAGGGTACTGAGCAGCTGCAGGGATGTAGGTCTGTGGTCTTGTATAAGGCACAATCCCACCTGCTGGGCTGGGATAAGAGTAGCTAAGTGGGTGACGTGTGAGAGTGTTCACCAATTCAGAGATCCTGCTGGTTTGTTCTGAGATACAGGTCTCTAAACAGGTGGCCCTGTCTGTCAAGTTCCTTTTTCTTCCGACACTGGTCCTCCTTATGTCCTTTCTTGTTGGCAGTAATTACACCTGGTATCTCGCAGGCAGTTGTTGGCAGTGTGCCTCTTCCGGTGACAGCGAGAGCACAGCCTAGGTGCCTGTCTGTCTGTCTGTCTCTGTCTGTCTCTGTCTCTCTGTCTCTGTGTGTCTCTCTCTGTCTCTCTCTGTCTCTCTCTCTGTCTCTCTGTCTCTCTGTCTCTGTCTCTGTCTCTCTCTGTCTCTGTCTCTGTCTCTCTGTCTCTGTCTCTCTGTCTCTCTGTCTCTCTGTCTCTCGCTGTCTCTCTGTCTCTCGCTGTCTCTCTCTGTCTCTGTCTCTCTCTGTCTCTCTGTCTCTCTGTCTCTGTCTCTCTGTCTCTCTCTCTGTCTCTCTCTCTGTCTCTGTCTCTCTCTGTCTCTCGTATAAAGACGTCGATCTAGAAACAACTGGCGGATTCCAGGATAATGAGTATGGAAAAGAATGTGATAATGGGGGACAGCATAACCTCAGGGCTGTCAGGTACAAGTTTAATATGTTTAATCATCCCCCAAGGGGATAGAGAGACTTATTTCTGTGTACTACTAAGTAGAGAAAGGGAGATATAATCACTTCTGACTCCCCAATCTCTGCCCCCCTGATAGATGGGAGAGGCAGTACAAAGGATTCAGGTGACTGGGTACAAGCTTGCTATCTCCGAGGGAGTTCCCCCGGTCTGCAGCTCACTGACGCAAGTGCTGCTTCTTCCCAACACTGACTGGTTCAAAGAATGCGGTAATGGAAGACAGCTTAGCCTCGAACTGTCAGAGGACTTAATAATAAGGGGATAGAGAAGTTTATTTCCGTGATGGGAGGGTAGTACAAGGATTCAGGTGTCTGGGTACGACTTAATAATTGGGTGGGGTCTCCGAGGGAGTGTTGCAGCCGGCCTGCTGGTCCAGTTTACTGCTTCTTTCGGTGTCATCGGCGTGATTATCTGGCTGCTCTCGTTCTCCGGGTACATCGGGGGCATCTGTGTGAAAAAAGGATAATAACCTAACTTTTCAAAGTTGAAAACAAAAGTCTCACTTAGCAAATTTTTTATTTTAAAAAATT
>NW_026510247.1:0-12243 GCF_026875155.1 Cherax quadricarinatus | reverse complement strand
GCCACTTGAGGGGAGGGAGGGTCAGTGTATCTTAAGAATGTTAGACAAAAAGTTGAACCCATCCATTCTCATGACAACCATCCTGGGTATCGGTTTGGGTGGGTGGTAGCCAGGAGTGAGTGATGGAGAAGACTGAGGCTGGAGGTGATGTTGATGGATCACAACCAGCTTACCAGTGACTTGATGGCTGCCGTAATACCACACTGATGGTATGATGCTATCCTAAACTGCTTTAAAGTGCTTGTTTATATCGTTAGTAGGGGGGAACAGGGTTCTGGCAAGTGGTCTTAGGATGGGGAGTAATATGGCTGCTTGCTATCGTGGCTCTGGTATAGTGGCGGTGTGGCAGGGGAGTAGCAGGCAGCTACGGTAGTGAGAGGAGTGGAGGGGTGCCAGGCAGCTTGGGTAATGGGAGCGAGTGGAGTGCCAGGCAGCTTGGAGGGGGCTGGGGTGCCAGGCAGGAGGTGGTGGAGTGTCGGGCAGCTTGGGTAGTGGCAGGGGGTGGTGGGGTGTCGGGCAGCTTGGGTAGTGGCAGGGGGTGGTGGGGTGTTGGGCAGCTTGGGTAGTGGGAGGGGGTGGTGGGGTGTCGGGCAGCTTGGGTAGTGGGAGGGGGTGGTGGGGTGTCGGGCAGCTTGGGTAGTGGCAGGGGTGCTGGGGTGTCGGGCAGCTTGGGTAGTGGCAGGGGGTGCTGGGGTGTCGGGGAGCTTGGGTTGTGGGAGGGGGATGGGGTTCCAGGCAGCTTGGGTTGTGGGAGGGGGTGGTGGGGGGTGCCAGGAAGCTTGGGTTGTGGGAGGGGGTGGTGGGGTGCCAGGAAGCTTGGGTTGTGGGAGGGGGTGGTGGGGTGCCAGGCAGCTTGGGTAGTGGGAGGGGGTGGTGGGGTGTCGGGCAAGCAGCTTGGGTATTGGGAGGGGGTGGTGGGGTGTCGGGCAGCTTGGGTAGTGGCAGGGGGGTGGTGAGGTGTCAGGCAGCTTGGGTAGTGGCAGGGGGTGGTGAGGTGTCAGGCAGCTTGGGTAGTGGCAGGGGGTGGTGAGGTGTCAGGCAGCTTGGGTAGTGGCAGGGGGTGGTGAGGTGTCAGGCAGCTTGGGTAGTGGCTGGGGGTGGTAGGGTGTCGGGCAGCTTGGGTTGTGGGAGGGGGGATGGGGTTCCAGGCAGCTTGTGTTGTCGGAGGGGTGGTGGGGTGTCGGGCAGCTTGTTGTGGGAGGGGGTGGTGGAGTGTTGGGCACCTTGGGTAGTGGGAGGGGGTGGTGGGGTGCAAGGCAGCTTGGGTTGTGGGAGGATGGGGTGCAAGGCAGCTTGGGTTGTGGGAGGAAGGATGGGGTTCCTGGCAGCTTGGGTTGTGGGAGGGGGTGGTGGGGTGCCCGGCAGGTTGGGTTGTGGGGGTGGGGTACAAGGCAGCTTGGGTTGTGGGAGGGATGGGGTTCCAGACAGCTTGGGTTGTAGGAGGGGGGATGGGGTGCCAGGCAGCTTGGGTTGTGGGAGGGGTGGTGGGGTGCCAGGCAGCTTGGGTTGTGGGTGGTGGGGTGTCGGGTACCTTGGGTAGTGGGAGGGGTGTGTGAGGTGTCGGGCAGCTTGGGTTGTGGGGGGTGGGGTGCAAGGCAGCTTGGGTTGTGGGGGGTGGGGTGCAAGGCAGCTTGGGTTGTGGGGTTTGGGGTGAAAGGCAGCTTGGGTTGTGGGAGGGGGAATGGGGTTCCTGGCAGCTTGGGTTGTGGGAGGGGGGTGGTGGGTGACCGGCAGCTTGGGTTGTGGGGGTGGGGTTCCAGGCAGCTTGGGTTGTGGGAGGGGGTGGTGGGGTGCCAGGCAGCTTGGGTTGTGGGGGGGGGTGGTGGGGGGATGTCGGGCAGCTTGGGTTGTGGAAGGGGATGGTGGGTTGTCAGGCAACTTGGGTAGCGGGAGGGGGTGGTGGGGTGCCAGGTAGCTTGGGTAGTAGGAGGGGAGTGGTGGGGTGCCAGGTAGCCTGGGTAGTAGGAGGGGAGTGGTGGGGTGCCAGGTAGCCTGTGTAGTAGGGGGAGTGGTGGGTGCCAGGTAGCCTGGGTAGTAGGAGGGGAGTGGTGGGGTGCCAGGTACCTGGGTAGTAGGAGGGGAGTGGTGGGGTGCCAGGTAGCCTGGGTAGTAGGAGGGGAGTGGTAGGGTGCCAGGTACCTGGGTAGTAGGAGGGAGTGGTGGGGTGCCAGGTACTGGTGTAGGAGGGAGTGGTGGTGCCAGGTAGCTTGGGTAGTAGGAGGGGAGTGGTGGGTTCCAGGTAGCTGGGTAGTAGGAGGGGTGGTGGGGTGCCAGGCAGCTTGGGTATGTAGGGGAGTGGTGGGGTCCAGGTAGCCTGGGTAGTAGGAGGGGAGTGTGGGGTTTCCAGGCAGCTTGGGTAGTAGGAGGGGAGTGGTGGGGTGCCAGGTAGCCTGGGTAGTAGGAGGGGGTGGTGGGGTGCCAGGTAGCTTGTGTAGTAGGAGGGGAGTGGTGGGGTTGCCGGTAGCTGTGTAGTAGGAGGGGAGTGGTGGGGTGCCAGGTAGCCTGGGTAGTAGGAGGGGCAGTGAGTGGGTGCCAGGTAGCTTGGGTAGTAGGAGGGGAGTGGTGGGGTGCCAGGTAGCCTGTGTAGTAGGAGGGGAGTGGTGGGGTGCCAGGTAGCCTGGGTAGTAGGAGGGGAGTGGTGGGGTGCCAGGTACCTGTGTAGTAGGAGGGGAGTGGTGGGTGCCAGGTAGCCTGGGTAGTAGGAGGGGAGTGGTGGGGTGCCAGGTTACTTGGGTAGTAGGAGGGGAGTGGTGGGGTGCCAGGTAGCCTGGGTAGTAGGAGGGGAGTGGTGGGGTGCCAGGTAGCCTGGTAGTAGGAGGGGAGTGGTGGGGTGCAGGTAGCTGGGTAGTAGAGGGGTGGGGGGTGCCAGGTAGCCTGGGTAGTAGGAGGGGAGTGGTGGGGGTGCCACTACCGCTTGGGTAGTGGGAGCGGGGTGCCAGGCCGCTTGGGGTAGTGGGATGCCAGGCAGCTTGGGTAGTGGGAGGGGGTGGTGGGGTTCCAGGCAGCTTGGTAGTGGGAGGGGGTGTTGGGGTTCCAGGCAGCTTGGGTAGTGGGAGGGGGTGGTGGGGTTCCAGGCAGCTTGGGTAGTGGAGGGGGAGGTGGGGTTCCAGGCAGCTTGGGTAGTGGGAGGGGGTGTGGGGTTCCAGGCAGCTTGGGTAGTGGGAGGGGGTGGTGGGGTTCCAGGCAGCTTGGTAGTGGGAGGGGGTGGTGGGGTGCCAGGCAGCTGGGTAGTAGGGGAGTGGTGGGGGCAGGTGCTGGTATAGGAGGGGAGGGGTGCCAGGCAGCTTGGGTAGTAGGGGGAGTGGTGGGGTGCCAGGTCAGCTTGGGTAGTAGGAGGGGAGGTGGTGGGGTCCAGGTAGCCTTGGTAGTAGGAGGGGAGTGGTGGGGTTCCAGGTAGCCTGGTAGTAGGAGGGGGTGGTGGGGCTGCCAGTAGCCTGGGTATGGAAGGGGGGGGTGTGCCAGGCAGCTTGGTAGTAGGGAGGTATGTGGTGGGGTGTCCAGGCAGCTGGGTAGTGGAGGGGGTGTGGGGTTCCAGGCAGCTTGGGTAGTGGGAGGGGGTGGTGGGGTTCCAGGCTAGCTTGGGTAGTGGAGGGAGTGGTGGGGTTCCCTAGTGCAGCTTGGGTAGTGGGATGGGTGTGGGTCCAGGCAGCTTGGGTAGTGGAGGGGGGGTGGGTTCCAGGCAGCTTGGGTAGTGGAGGGGGTGTGGGGTCCAGGCAGCTTGGGTAGTGGGAGGGAGTGGTGGGGTTCCAGGCAGCTTGGGATAGTGGGAGGGGTAGGTGGGGTCCAGGCAGCTTGGGTAGTGGGAGGGGGTGGTGGGGTTCCAGGCAGCTTGGGTAGTGGGAGGGGGTGGTGGGTTCCAGGCAGCTTGGGTAGTGGGAGGGGGTGGTGGGTTCCAGGCAGCTTGGGTAGTGGGAGGAGGTGGTGGTCCAGGCAGCTTGGGTAGTGGAGGAGTGTGGGGTTCCAGGCAGCTTGGGTAGTGGGAGGGGTGGTGGGGTCCAGGCAGCTTGGGTAGTGGGAGGAGTGGTGGGGTTCCAGGCAGCTTGGTAGTGGAGGGGGTGTGGTGCTCCAGGCAGCTTGGGTAGTGGGAGGGGGGGTTCCAGGCAGCTTGGGTAGTGGGAGGGGGGGGTCCAGGCAGCTTGGGTAGTGGGAGGGGGGGTGGGTCCAGGCAGCTTGGGTAGTGGGAGGGGGGTGGGTTCCAGGCAGCTTGGGTAGTGGGAGGGGTGGGTTCCAGGCAGCTTGGGTAGTGGGAGGGGGGGTGTCCAGGCAGCTTGTGGAGTGGGAGGGGGGGTTCCAGGCAGCTTGGGTAGTGGGAGGGGGGTGCCAGGCAGCTTGGGTAGTGGGAGGAGGTGGTGGGGTTCCAGGCAGCTTGGGTAGTGGGAGGGGTGGTGGGTCCAGCAGCTTGGGTAGTGGGAAGGTGGTGGGGTTCCAGGCAGCTTGGGTAGTGGGAGGGGGGGTTCCAGGCAGCTTGGGTAGTGGGAGGGGGTGGTGGGGTCCAGGCAGCTTGGGTAGTGGGAGGGGGGTTCCAGGCAGCTTGGGTAGTGGGAGGGGGGGTTCCAGGCAGCTTGGGTAGTGGGAGGGGGGTTCCAGGCAGCTTGGGTAGTGGGAGGGGGTTCCAGGCAGCTTGGGTAGTGGGAGGGGGGTTCCAGGCAGCTTGGGTAGTGGGAGGGGGGTTCCAGGCAGCTTGGGTAGTGGGAGGGGGGTGCCAGGCAGCTTGGGTAGTGGGAGGGGGGTGCCAGGCAGCTTGGGTAGTGGGAGGGGGGTGCCAGGCAGCTTGGGTAGTGGGAGGGGGTGCCAGGCAGCTTGGGTAGTGGGAGGGGGGTGCCAGGCAGCTTGGGTAGTGGGAGGGGGGTGCCAGGCAGCTTGGGTAGTGGGAGGGGGGTGCCAGGCAGCTTGGGTAGTGGGAGGGGGGGTGCCAGGCAGCTTGGGTAGTGGGGGGGGGTGCCAGGCAGCTTGGGTAGTAGGAGGGGGGGTGCCAGGCAGCTTGGGTAGTGGGAGGGGGGTGCCAGGCAGCTTGGGTAGTGGGAGGGGGGGTGCCAGGCAGCTTGGGTAGTGGGAGGGGGGTGCCAGGCAGCTTGGGTAGTGGGAGGGGGGTGCCAGGCAGCTTGGGTAGTGGGGAGGGGGTGCCAGGCAGCTTGGATGTTGGTAGGGGTTATGGTGCCAGGCAGCTTGGTTGTGGTAGGGGTTATGGTGCCAGGCAGCTTGGGTTGTGGTAGGGGTTATGGTGCCAGGCAGCTTGGGTTGTGGTAGGGGTTATGGTGCCAGGCAGCTTGGGTTTGGTAGGGGTTATGGTGCCAGGTAGGATTAAGAGGTTAGAACTAAAGCCATCATTGCCACGCAAGAGATGGAGCTGAGCTTTTCCTCCGCAACCATAACTAGGTAAGTCAAAATAGGTGAGTACTTGCTTGCTCAGTTTGTAGTTAAAGAGAATAATGGTTGTGGTTTTTAGTCTTTATTGTAATAATTATTTGCATTGACTTTTTTTCCCCAGGCTGCTACCCACCAATACACTAACACTGACTATTTACTAAGTGAAGGAGGACAACAGGCATAATGAAAATTGCCCATAAATTTCGCATTGCCTAGGGATTGAACCTGGGACATTTCAGTAATCAAAAATTCTTAGACTACTAAGTTACTAAAATAGTCTCTCAAATTGATAGAGAAACTGATGGGTAGTGTGCATTTAAATTTAAAAGTTCTGATAGTTCATGAAATTAAAGTGTATGTAGTCAAAAATGCATTGATAGGGAATTACCAACATAATGTTCCCTCACTGATCACTGTTTTTTTCCCCCAACAGTTCTAATTTATTTGAATCTTCCCAGAGCTGATGGTAAAAAAAAAAATGTCTTCTGGAAGATATAGAAAATACTAAATTTATCGACTTGGTTCTTATCTACATTCAATTCCATGTAAAGAGAGAAGGCAATAAAGAGGGCACATAAATATTAAGTAATGCCATACTTATAACTGAAGTACACTTAATGAAACAAAAACTGAAGTAGTCGTTCTGATCTTCAGACCATGTGTGACCTAACCTTTGGTTTGATAGTCCACAACAGGTTAAAACATTATCCAGTTGTTTTTTTCCAAATTCAGGGGTGGGAGTTGTATTATGGTGATGTTCAGTCTGTGGTTGTATTATGGTGATGGTTCCAGGTCTGTGGTTGTATTATGGTAATGGTTCCAGGTCTGTGGTTGTATTATGGTGATGGTTCCAGGTCTGTGGTTGTATTATGGTGATGGTTCCAGGTCTGTGGTTGTATTATGGTGAGTGTGTTATCCAGGTCTGTGGTTGTATTATGGTGATGGTTCCAGGTCTGTGGTTGTATTATGGTGATGGTTCCAGGTCTGTGGTTGTATATGGTGATGGTTCCAGGTCTGTGGTTGTATTATGGTGTTCCAGGTCTGTGGTTGTATTATGGTGATGGTTCCAGGTCTGTGGTTGTATTATGGTGATGGTTCCAGGTCTGTGGTTGTATTATGGTGATGGTTCCAGGTCTGTGGTTGTATTATGGTGATGGTTCAGGTCTGTGTTGTATTATGTGTGGTTCCAGGTCTGTGGTTGTATTATGGTGATGGTTCCAGGTCTGTGGTTGTATTATGGTGATGGTTCCAGGTCTGTGGTTGTATTATGGTGATGGTTCCAGGTCTGTGGTTGTATTATGGTGATGGTTCCAGGTCTGTGGTTGTATTATGGTGATGGTTCCAGGTCTGTGGTTGTATTATGGTGATGGTTCCAGGTCTGTGGTTGTATTATGGTGATGGTTCCAGGTCTGTGGTTGTATTATGGTGATGGTTCCAGGTCTGTGGTTGTATTATGGTGATGGTTCCAGGTCTGTGGTTGTATTATGGTGATGGTTCCAGGTCTGTGGTTGTATTATGGTGATGGTTCCAGGTCTGTGGTTGTATTATGGTGATGGTTCCAGGTCTGTGGTTGTATTATGGTGATGGTTCCAGGTCTGTGGTTGTATTATGGTGATGGTTCCAGGTCTGTGGTTGTATTATGGTGATGGTTCCAGGTCTGTGGTTGTATTATGGTGATGGTTCCAGGTCTGTGGTTGTATTATGGTGATGGTTCCGGTCTGTGGTTGTATTATGGTGATGGTTCCGGTCTGTGGTTGTATTATGGTGATGGTTCCGGGTCTGTGGTTGTATTATGGTGATGGTTCCGGGTCTGTGGTTGTATTATGGTGATGGTTCCGGGTCTGTGGTTGTATTATGGTGATGGTTCCGGGTCTGTGGTTGTATTATGGTGATGGTTCCGGTCTGTGGTTGTATTATGGTGATGGTTCCGGGTCTGTGGTTGTATTATGGTGATGGTTCCGGGTCTGTGGTTGTATTATGGTGATGGTTCCGGGTCTGTGGTTGTATTATGGTGATGGTTCCAGGTCTGTGGTTGTATTATGGTGATGGTTCCAGGTCTGTGGTTGTATTATGGTGATGGTTCCAGGTCTGTGGTTGTATTATGGTGATGGTTCCGGTCTGTGGTTGTATTATGGTGATGGTTCCGGGTCTGTGGTTGTATTATGGTGATGGTTCGGGTCTGTGGTTGTATTATGGTGATGGTTCCGGGTCTGTGGTTGTATTATGGTGATGGTTCCGGGTCTGTGGTTGTATTATGGTGATGGTTCCGGGTCTGTGGTTGTATTATGGTGATGGTTCCGGGTCTGTGGTTGTATTATGGTGAGGGGTTCCCGTCTGTGGTTGTATTATGGTGATGGGTTCCACGTCTGTGGTTGTATTATGGTGATGGGTTCCACGTCTGTGGTTGTATTATGGTGATGGTTCCGGGTCTGTGGTTGTATTATGGTGATGGTTCCGGGTCTGTGGTTGTATATGGTGATGGTTCCGGGTCTGTGGTTGTATTATGGTGATGGTTCCAGGTCTGTGGTTGTATTATGGTGATGGTTCCAGGTCTGTGGTTGTATTATGGTGATGGTTCCGGGTCTGTGGTTGTATTATGGTGATGGTTCCAGGTCTGTGGTTGTATTATGGTGATGGTTCCAGGTCTGTGGTTGTATTATGGTGATGGTTCCACGTCTGTGGTTGTATTATGTTGATGGTTCCAGAGATAATTGCGCTCATCTCCCCCCCCCTTCTTCCCCACAACCTGGTCAAACGAGGCCTCGTAAATTTGAGTGGATTTTTATTTTTTGTAACTTGAGCCGCCTCCTACCGAGGGAGGGAGACCCGAAAGAAAACGTTGACTATCACTTGCTCCATCACTGTCATGCCAGGCACATGCTTATACTACTCCTCCAAACCGCAGCATCCCCACCTTTCCTTTAGAGTTCAGACACTATACTTCCCACCTCCAGGACTCAAGCCAGGCTATACAGTTTTCCTGAATGTCTTCATAAACGTTACTTTGCTCGCACTCAAACAGCATGTAAGTTATAAAACAATTTCCTCCACTCCTATCTAACACGCTTGTACACGCCTGTTGTATGTCAAAGTCCCTCGCATACAAATCCTCTACCCCCCACCTTCCATCTTTTCTTAGGATGACCCCTATACCGCCTTCCCTCCACTACAGATCTATACACCCAAGTTATATTTTGCTTCTTACTCTCTAAATGTCCAAACCACCTCAGTAACCCCCTTTTCAGCCGTGTGGATAATACTTTGTTAGCCCTCATCACCTAGTCAAGACTACGAATTTTGTGCATAACATTCACACTCGAGAGTGCCCTCGAGCACCTCACTGCAACTTTTATAACCCATGTTTCACATGTATAAAAGTTGGTACGACTGTATTCTCATACGTTCCTCTTTTTGCCTCAGTGTATCAAGAGAATTGGAATTATTAAAGTAATAAGAACCAAGAACAAGCAGAAAAGAAATCCTAAGTGAATAAAAGTAAAAATTTGTAAGCTTTACCTGTTACTGTTCATGAAACAAAAACCATTTCTGCCAAATTAAAACGTTTAACAAGCATCAGTTTCTCACTCGTATAACAATGGCAGTACATCCTAGATGTGACGTCTACCAGCCTTCTACCACTTGTTGAAAGTGTCTGCGATGTAACACAATCTAAGTAGTGACACGAATGTGTGACCCTGAAGCTCTCATGAAAGTGAAATATATATATATATTATAATATGTATATATATACATACACGTATATAATTGTTAGCAAAATGATATAAGCTCTTAATATATGTTGGAGCTTAAAATAGTAAGGTATTTTTACTTACAAAAAACATGGAAGATAAAAAAACTGGAGACTTGTTACAAAATGGCTGAGGTAAGGAACATCATTCAAAGTATCTTTTTAAATTAAAATAAAGGACTTTGATAGGGAGAAGAAAGAGTAATCACCTGCAAAATCATAATACAAACTTTCAAGGAGATAATTTTTTTACACAAATAACCCGCACATAAAAGACAGAAGCTTACGACGACGTTTCGGTCCGACTTGGACCATTGACAAAGTCACACTAACAGAGGTGGAGCAGGACGGCTATATATAGGCAGGAAGAGGTGGAGGTAGTAGTGGTAGTAGTAGTAGTAGTAGTACAAGAATAGTATATAATACCGACAGGATGAAATGACACATGCACAACACCCGGGCATCCCCACCGTAGACGTTTCGCCATCCAGCCAGCCACTGGATGGCGAAACGTCACAACAAAGACAACCAGACGCCGCACATGTCTAATTTCATCAGTAGATGTAGTAGAAGAAGAAGAGGTAGTAGTAGTGGTAGTGGTAGAAGTGGGAAATAAGGAAGACGAGCCAGTCAAATACAAAGGAAGGGGAGCACTGCAAGAGAGCTAGAAACCCACAGAGGGAGAGCAAGCGCACCGAGGTGCGTGAAAGGGGAAGTGGTGAAATAAAATAAAGAAGGAACAGAAACACGAGACAGGAGAGAGAGAGACAACCCAGAGGAGAAAAGGAGAGAGGAAAGGGGAAGAGGAAGAAGAAAAAGGAGAAGAAGAAAAAATGAGGATTCAGGTTAAGTCACGGGTGTTCTGAGTTTGGAGCATTTTACAATGTAGTGGGAGAGGAAGGCATCTACAGAGACGAAGCCAGGGCTAAGGTTCATACAAGGAAAGTTGTGTATAAGAGAGGATTCAACTAAACGGCGACTGTTCGAGTTGGAAGTAGGGAAGACAGTTTTAGCAGAATGACCAGTCAATAGGATGGCTATGATCTTGACGTGACAGAAAAGAGCATTGTTAGTGTCGGCAAGCCTAACACTATTTTTGTGTCCCTAAGTCTGTCAGAAAGAGATCGCCCAGTTTCTCCAAAGTTTTGAAGAGGACAGGAGGAGCAAGAAATAGAGTAGACACCAGGAACATCTGTAGAGGGAGGAGAGGTATAAAACGAGATTAGTGCGAAGAGTGTTAGTCTGGCGGAAGGTAAGCTTGATGTCTAAGGGACGGAGAGAATTGTTGAGATTAGAAAGACCGGAAATGTAGGGAAGGCAGAGGATAGGAGAGTTCCATGAGTAGAGAGTTTGGGAGAGAAGAAATTGCGTTTAGCACGTGAGAGGGCAGAGTCTATGAAATGGGAAGGGTAGCCAAGACGGGAGAACGAATTATAAAGAGTGGAAATTTCTGCTGGAAGGAACTGAGGATCACAGATGCGGAGGGCACGGAGAAAGAGGGAGATAAGAACACTTTTCTTGACAGGGGAAGCATGATAGGAAAAGTAGTGAATGTACATGCCACTGTGCATAAGTTTACGGTAAACGGAAAAGGAAAAACCTGTATCTGAGCGGTGGACATGGACATCAAGGAAAGGAAGTAAGGAATTAGATTCCCATTCAGCTTTAAACTTAATGGAAGGGGCAAGATTGTTAAGAGCTTCAAGAAAAGGTTGGAAGAGACTGGAGTCATGAGGCCACAGAGCAAAGATGTCATCCACATAGCGGAGCCAGAGTGAAGGTTGCACATCGAGGGTAGGAAGAAGAACAGTCTCGAAGTATTCCATGTAAAGATTAGCAAGGACAGGAGAGAGGTGACCCCATAGCGACACCGAAGGTTTGGGAATTAATATTTCCCTTGGAAGGAAAAGGAGTTAGAGTCCACACAGAGGCGGATCAGATCAAGAAAGACATCAGTGGGGATAGGGAGATGAAGAAACCCTTCATGGGCCTTCTCTCTAAGGAAATCAAGGACATCATCAAGAGGGACATTGGTGAAGAGGGACTCAACGTCAAGACTAAGCATCTTACAGGTTGGGAGAGAGCGAAACCCGTTCAATGAAGTCTTGAGAGTGACGGAGGTGGGGAGGAGAAAAAGTACCAAGAAAGGGAGTGAGGGTTTTGGCCAGCCAAGAAGCAAGAGAATAAGAGACAGAACCTCTAGAGGATATGATAGGACGAAGAGGAATATCAGGTTTGAGTTTTGGGAAGGCCATAGAAATAGGGAAGAGAGGGACAGATGACACGAAACCGTTGAACAAGGTCAAAGTCAGAGGACAGAGGTCGGAGAGAGTCCTTAGTTTTTGTTGAAAGTTCTCTTGATGCGATCAAGAGGGTGGAAACGAGAGGAGTGTAGGTGCGTGAGTCAGAGAGCAAGACATCAGCTTTACGGAGGTAATCCTCGCGATCAAGGATAACTACCGAATTACCTTTGTCAGAAGATAGTATGGGCAATGTTGTGTTAGATTTAAGAGAAGAAAGGGCAAGTTGGTAACGGCGTGGAAGGTGGCGATTCTTGGAAAACAGACTATCAAGAGCAGGAAGGAGAGCACCACGAAAAGTGGACAAGTCAGGAAGATTACGGAAGCGAGATTGACGAAAGGAATCAAAAGAGCTAATCAGGGAAATACCAGCGCGAGGAGTAGGCGAAGTGGCAAAGGAAAGACCAAAACCAAGAAGTTCAAGCTCATATTGAGAGAGTGAGACAGAAGACAGATTAGTAACACAGTCAGTGAGGGAGAATTTAGACCAAAGGCTAGCTGAGATGAGACTTTGTCAATGGTCCAAGTCGGACCGAAACGTCGTCGTAAGCTTCTGTCTTTTATGTGCGGGTTATTTGTGTATCGTTCCAGTCACGGTATTGTGCCTTTTTGTTATTTATAATTTTTTTAATACTATCATTGAAGAAGAATAATGGAGGCCTAACCTGTAAGCTGAGAAATATTGTGAAAGAACTAGCGAGTGTTTAGTAACAAATAACAGAATACCGGAGTGAGAGTACAAAGGTGGTAATATGTACTATAACAAAATAGGCTAGAAATTATTTGGGTGAACTTGTGTGATGCAGGCTATGACGTTTTCCGTTTTAA
>NW_026510246.1:0-14721 GCF_026875155.1 Cherax quadricarinatus | reverse complement strand
TTTTTTGGGATTTTACTTAAATTTAAATATAATAAAAAGGGCCTTTTGGTTAAAAGTGCTTGTAGTTGGAAGGAGTAGGTGGGGCCCGGGATGAATCTGTCCACTGACCCACCTCATGGACAAACGAGAGGCGGCGGACCCCTGCTAGTAGATACCTCCTTTGGCCCCCCCCCATTGGAAACCCAAGGGGGCTCCAGAGTACATGTCACCCTAAAGACCCCCAAACCCACCCCTGGGAGCCGGAGGGAGATCAGGACATCTCCAGGTGATCCAGATTCCACAGAAAACTAACCACTCCCAAGGACTTAAATGGAAGGGGATGGCCCCGGGTTTTACCTATCCCCTACCGGAACTAGGTGCCTGGGAAAAATAAAGGCCGAAAAGGGAGGGAATGAGGGGGGATGGGGAGGAAGAGGAGGAAATTGGGGGAAAACGAGGATGGTAGGGTGGGGGGGGTTGGGGTAATTTGGAAGGAGACCAAAAGGTCTAATTCCTCAGCCCAAGAGCCTCTTCATCACCGCCAGGACCCCTTTGAGGGAACGTACGTAAAATCCCAAAAATTTTGTGTTTTGCTGACATTTTGATAGAAGTTCGTGAAGTCAGTTTGTTCATTCTCTGTAATACTGTAATGAACCACACACATTTTTAAAATTTTCCCAACCCAAAACTAGTTGACTCCCCACAGTAGAAAGGGAAAAATATGGGAGAATGACTTTTGAAAATTGATGACTAATTACATGCTATGTTAACCTTATTCAATGAAAAGAAATGTAGGAGTTGAAACAAAAAATAGGAACACCATGCAAAATTTTTTTCTTTGGGGTTGGTCCCCCCATTTAAAGCAAAACACCACCATTTGGTCGAAAAATGGTTATAAAGCATTTGAATAGCATAAAATTAAATTATAAAGCCATTACCAAGCAAAACCTTCTGAAACTTTTCCCAAAGACAAAGGTGGAGGAAACGGTCCCAAACTTGAGTTCCAGATGACCCAATATTTTGATCCGGCCTTGTGGAGGCCAGCCAAGTGTTCGCCTTCATTTTCTTTGTTATTCATTCCACTTTTAACATCTCTGTGGAGAGATTTGTACATTATCGTTTGGTGATAGTGCAAAAAAGGTCCTGTAACAATTTTAAATTGATTATTCATTTATTGAGGGTTTCCCAATCAGCAGGTGTTAATGTTATTTTGCCCAACTCCGGGATGCTATTCCGCAATTAGTTAAAGGGGAAGGGAGTCCCTCAATTTTTAATGCCCAGCATCGTGTACTTCAGTTGGCTTCTCAGCAAAGATTTTCCCTTTGCAAATTAAGGAATTTGGTATCAAATTATATACCAAAACAATGACGTGGGAAAAACTGAGCACAAACAGAAAACGAGACTACTAGTTCAAGGTCAAAATGCAGGGGTGCTTAAGGAGCTGAAATATTTCGTAAATCTGGTGGAAAATATTATTTTGCTCCTCAAATTTTGTGGAGAAAATTTTTTCTCCAGGAGGGGGGTATAGCCCCCTTTCGCCTTTCCCCCCTTTCCCCCTGGGGGGCCACTCAGAAGGGGCGGGGTTCTTTTTTTACTGCTAGGTGAGAATTGATCACAATGCATGCCCCCTAATAAAGTGCCCTCTGCCCCTTTGCAGCGGGTTTTGCAACGTGTATTTTTATAAGAGATAATCTTTACTTAGCAGGACAATTAAAAAAAAAATCCTGCTCCCCTTTTTACATAGAAAAAAATGTTACATTGTTGTCTATGATTAAGACAGCAAGAAAAAAAAAACATTTGTTTTGCTTCTCGAGGTGACAAGGATGAAAGGTACTAGGTCATTTTTTTTTTGTGTGGGGGCAATTTGACACAGGAGCGCTTGGGTCTGGCAGATATCTTTGACTCTGGGAGATACCTGACGCCAGGAAACCAAAAAAGAACACTGATTGTGCTTAGGTGGACAAAGTGTCTCAAAAACACGATAAACTAAGAGGGTGTGATCAGCTTCTCTTGGATGCATTGTGAACAATAAGAAAATCTTGTGGAACTGTGTCCCAGTGTGGTTTCCTAGAAATGGAAGACTGGACACCCCAAGGACACTTCAGCTTCATCAAGTCACCGATATCTGTCGAAGGTTTTTGGAAACACATAGTCGTTACAAAGAGAAAGGGTTTGTTCAAATTTTTCTTGTAGATTGGGGGATTGCGAATTCTTGAGTCCAAGGATTTTGTAACCCCTTTAAAATCGGCAGTAAGGTGTGGACTTTTGAGTCCAAAAAAAAGTAGGTATTTCGCACCCATCATAAATAAAATTTTGTGAAATAACCCCCCTAGGGGTAATTTATACTTAAAAAAATTGTATCTCTTGACAGCCCCTGTTGTGATGGTTTGACAGCTTCTAGACCTCGTCTGGGGGGGTGGTGTGTGACGAATTTGTGTCATTTTTCAGCTAAGTTTTCTTATATATAGTTATAATAAACACAGAGGTAAGGCCAAAATTCAACAAATTTGGAGGAGTTAAGTGTCACTGGCTAACCTTGATGATATTTTAAACATTCAAATAACATAAAAGTTTTTCAAAAATTTTCCGGTTATGAAAAATTTCGCACAATCATTGCAAAGCTACAGTTGTTGAAGAGTTGCATCAAAGGAATACAGTGTTTTCAAAAACGGGAAATTTCGTTTGAATTCCAGCCCTAAGGTTATACACCTCTCTGGGATGCCAGGGTCAATGAACCCAGGTCCCTACTAATTCCTAGATGAACAAGGACAGAGTTGCAGGGAAAATATCAAGGGGTTTCCAACGTGCCGGGGGGATCGACCGCGGACTCCTCAGTACGTCACCCGCCCCCAGGGGGTGTCTTAAGTTTCAAATTGAAAAAAAAAATATTTAGTCATTTAAAATGGGATTCATCATGTTAAATAATGCTGGTAGTTTTAGTGGTAATGGTTGTAGCAAACATTTGGGAGTTCTCTGCAGTAGGGTTTTAAAAAAATCTGTATTAAAAAAGGGGGTTTATCAATGGTTTTTATAATCAAGGGGGAAGCGCTAAACCCTAGGATTTTTACGGGCCCCCAGGGGGATGTGGAAGGCATTCAGGCTTAATTGGGGGAAAATGGGAAACAAAATCCAATTCCCAATAAGAGCCCCTCACCAACATCAAAAAACCTTCTATGAGGGGTTACAACTGGAATCTGCCTTGGTATGTGTAAATGTTAATTTCCCACTGGAACAGCTTACAGCATTTCCCTTTGAATTTTTACCCTTTTGTTTTCAAAATTTTTTAAGCTCGAAGCTCACCAGATAAACAATTTCCCCATGAGGGGGACACACTTGTTCCTATTATCAGTTTGAGCATCGTATTTATGCTGGTTGAGTTTATTAAAAGCTTCTTGGGGTTTCCAACCATGCATGGATTTTTTTTAAGGCACCAGCTCTTTGTTTTTTTTTTTTTTTTTTTTTTCCTGCGAGGTTTTGGTTTTGAAAAAAAAGGCTTTGATGTTGGAGAGGGACGCCTTTGGGGAAAATTCCCCATTTTACTTTTTGTGGGGTTTTGCTTTTTTTTTTTTTTTTTTTTTGGATTTTTAAAAATGTTTGAAGTTTGAGGGTATTTCTTTAAATTTAAAAAAAATTTTTTTTTTCCAAAGTATTTGTGGGTTAACAGAAATAGTAAAAAAAAAGGTTATTTAGGAAAAAAAGGCCGGTTAAGTAACGATTTTTCTGAAGTTTGGCATTTGACAATGTAATGAGAAGGAAGGCGTTATAGAAGCCGGGGGATGGGGCTAGATTCATGGACGTTTTCGAAAAGATGGCCTCTGTGAAGGCTAGAAAAAGGTAAAAGTTTTGGCAGAGGACCAGTTAATGAATACTTAATGTCTAAATGACAGAAAAGGGTATTGCTAGTAGGGGAAAAGGTACTAGCAATGTGTACCGACATATGTGGAAAATAATATTCGTCAGCCATGCATTTATTAAAGGAAACGTTTCGTACTCATGGTTAAAGTTTTGTTTTAACCTGGGTGACTTTCTAACACTTCTTGTTGAAGCTTCTTATACTAGCCCAGACTTTACTCTACAGTCCCCTTCCTTTACCATTACATTGTCAAGTTTTTCTAAACTTCAAAAAAATGTGATTGACCTGACCTGCCCTTTTCTCCTCCTTTATTTACCTCTTCCCCAGTCCTATTTTTTCATTGTTTTTCCTATCTTCTGCTAGAGGGGTTTTTGTCTATGTTTTAATTTGTCCGCAGGGATTTTGTCCTCCCCAGGGGGCCAGGCTCCCCTGCAGTACCCCTTAGTTTATTCATATAGATTTCCTCATTTTTACTGTATTTCTTCGTGCACACTGTAAACACAATTTCCTTCTTTTCTGCCCCCCAGTTTCCCCTCATCTCTTGAAATTATTTGACCCCCCCCCTCGTTAACTATTCGCCACGGGAATCATTCTATGAGCCTTCTTTGTCATGGGTGCGGCCCTGCATACAAAGATTTACCGCTGACAACTCCAGCACCTCGCGCCCCCTACGAGCTCTGTGTGAGTGGGGAAGATAGAGAGATGACTCCCCCTATTACAAAACCGACCAAAGGCATACTTAAAACAAAAACGTTTGTAGCTAACTGTTTACACCCGGGTTTTAAAGGGCATTTAACCGTGTCCTTTTAAAAGGTCTCCCCCCGAAATAGAGCTGAAAATGGTACTCTACGTGACAAACCCCGGCACTCCTTTGGGGGCCCTGCGGCACCATTGGCAAAGCCCGGGGTCTGGACTTGTTCCTGGGGAATGTATTATCTGCTCCGGCTGCTGCCCGGGAACGTGGTGGTGGCTGCAATGGGTGATTTTTAAGGAGGCATAATCATCGAGAAACCCGGCCATAGGGTTGTTAGGGAAGTACACCGACCCAAAAAAAGATCACCTTGCCCTTCTGTTAGCAGATCGGATTTGTGTAGGACCTGCCCCCGTATGGGCTAAACAGGCCTGCTGCAGTGTTCCTTTTTATTATGGTCTTAGTTTAAAAGGACTGCCCCTACCCTAATGCTGTCAACAGTTTTTCAATGATAAATTAGACACATATGCAACATTGGTATCTTTATTGTCGAAAAGTTTTGCCACTCAATGGTAATGGGTCCCAAAAAAAAAAGAAAGGTTGAAGAAAACAGGGTTTTTAGGAAACGTCCCTCCGCCGAAGGGGTATAATTGTCTATTAATTTTGAAAAAAAATACACATATGTGTGAATAAGTGGTTTACTGATTTAAATGGACTGGGGACTCATCATCATCAACCATTCTCACTTCTCGATGTGATTTTAAAGTCACAAGTCGGACCGAAACGGTCGTCAAAGTTTAGTTCCTAAGTGAGGTTTTTTATGTATTGTTCAGCACGGTATTTTAACTTTTTTTCTTCAGGAAAGGTTATAAAAAAAGTCTTTCCACTAGACAAAATATTTTAGCTACATTGCACTTCACCTTAATGCTGATTTTTTTCAATAATAAAACCCCCAGGTGTGAAAACATAATGCCCCCGTATTTAAAATTTTAAAAACATCTGTATATTTATATTTGTGTTCCCCTAACGAAAGTATTTTTTGTTTAAATTTTAAAATGTTGTATACAACATTTAACATGAATACATTAACTGATGAATTTTTGCTCGTGTACGATCTGAGAAAATTTTTCCCCCAATTGCAAAAAGCCCAGTCTGGTGTGCATTTTGCAAAAAATGCAAAAAGCCCCCGTCTGGTTGACATTGCAAACAATTGCAAAAAGCCCCAGTTGGTGGATCATTGCAAAAAATTGCAAAAAAGCCCAGTCTGGTGTGCATCATTGAAAAAAATTGCAAAAGCCCCGTCTGGGGTGCACCATTGCAAACGTTGGAAAAGTTGCGGAGTGTTGCACCGTCTGTAATGAAAATTAAATTTAACGATGAAAATTTAAAAATGACTCAGAATTAACATTTTTAAAATAATCAATCAGTTTCTAATAACCCAAATTTTTCAGTAAATACGTAATTTAGGCAACATAAAAAATAAATCTAATTCAAACCTTCAAGACCAAGTATCTTAAATACGCAACACAAAGCTGAATCCTCACAAGATGCACTCTCAAGTTATCAGCATAAAAGTGTTTTAATTAATATGCGAACTCAAACTAATCACAAAAGCAGGTTTATGTTTTTATTTTTCCAAATTCCAGAAAAAACAAATAGATCAAGTAATTAAGAAAATAATTTAAATTTTATTTAACCCTTTGGGGAATTAAATTTTTTTTAACAATGGTGTCTAGGGCACACGAAACACAGGCAAAATTTGGGACATTATCCTGTTTAAACTAAAAAAACAGAATAAAAACCCCAAAATTTAAGTTGTTTATGTCAAAAAAAGCATTCACAGCACTAAAATGTGTATTGATGTAAAGATCATATAAATTTCGAGGACAAACACAGCATTAAATTTTTAAGGGGTGACCCTAAATACTTATTTGTAATTACACGAAAAAAACGCACTTGCACCCACAAGTCTGAAAATAAGTTGTTGTTTCATTATGAGCAGCAATAGCGATTTAAAAAAATGTGAATTTATAGCAATTGTGAAATGGAAAAATATTCAGAAACATTTTACTTGAGAAGAATTGTCCCTTTAAAATTAAGAGCCACCACCCGCATCAAGGACAAATTATACAAAAGAAAAAAACACCATTTCGAGTCAGAAGTCGTAAAATGGCTCAAGACAATGTGTTTTAAATAACAAACCCTTCTTGGTAGTAGGAAAAATACGAGGCTTGAAAAATTGCACAAACTCAGGTGGCGACTTTCTCCAGTTATCCAAAATATCTACAAAATTCCCTTGTATCTTGTTCAAGGGCCTAAAAACCAGCAATTTCCCAAAAAAAAACTAGCCCTATAAATTACCCAAAAATAAAAGTTTGAAGCTTATCCAACAAAAGGGATTTTCGAGAAAAAAAAAAATGTTAAAAAAGAAAAAAAAGAAAAATTACCCCGTTTTCCGAAAATAATCAAGTCCTCCTTGATAACACAAAAAAAATTTCCCTAAAAAAAAATTTCACAGGTTTTTTATACGTTTATATTCAATAAAAAATTCTTTAACTCATTAAAAAACTTTACTCTTATATTTTTAATATATTTTTTATTTTATAAAATTATTTTTAAAAAATCGAATTGACAGCCATACAGTGCCCCAATCAATAAAAAAATTACTTATATCAGGAAAATCTTTGTTATTAATGGAATAAGGAATTAGTAAAATTTGGCAAATTTAAATCATCACATTAAAGTCAGCATCAAACATTCTGTTTAAAAAAATCCACCAACGGAGAAAGTTTGAAGGACGAAAAGACATTCGAGTAATGATTAGATTCGAATAAATTCCAAATTTGTTCAATTTCAGGAATATTTAAAATTTTTCATTTCTAATAATAACTTTAGATGATCATCATTCATAACAATTATTCCTTACAATTTTTTGGTCGTAAAAGAAACATTTTAGTTATTATTATAAACTTTTTTTTTTTCAATAAAAAGGGAAAACGGGACTTTTGGTAGTCAATAAGATGGCGAACTTTGTGTTCAGTAAGTCCACCAGTGGCGGCAGTTTGAAGCCCACCTGAAGATAATTTTCAGTTATGGCAGTTAAAATTGTGAGTTTGAATAACCATTTTTTTAATATGTAAAAATTTCCCCCCACACAAACAAAATTTAAAGTTCCTTTCAAGGCTGTCAGCTGCGTCAGTGCGTCGTCATTTAACACTGAAACGTTCACAAGAGGAATCAGCGAATGTTTTTTTGTACATATATTGCATACAAATTTAACCCCAGACAGGCTTCTTAACAAACCGCAGACAGGTATCTTAAAAACCGCAGACAGGCTATTTAAAAGATGAAAGAAAAGCCCGTGAAATGGAAATTTTAGCTTGTTTTTTCGTCTCGGCGTTGTCGGGGAAATTTTGAATGTTGCAGGGGCGAAGAGATAAGAGGGGAAATTTTCTGACGCAAGACAAAAGGTACCACTGACACCCTTTTGCCTCAAATGATTTCTCGTCCTATATGTTTTTTATCATAACTAAGCGTTTAAACCCAAAGGGTCATGCAGCTTGCATTTTCGGTGACGACGCACGAGAGTGCGAAACATCTGACCTAAAGACTTCCATCCCAGTGTGACTTTTTCTGTTTTATTATATATAAAAAAGATCAATCCACAACTACACCCTGAATTTCACTGTGTCGGTGAATTAAGGCGACTTTTATGATTGTTTGAGCTGATACCTGGAGTGTGTTTTAGGGGATAACGCCCCCCCGACCAGGGCTGTGACCCGCCCTTTCACCCGGTCTGTGACCGGCCTCGAGCATCCAGAATGAAGGAAGTGGGTTTCAACAGCGCTTGAGTCAATAAGATATGACTTGTTTATTGTTCCCTTAATTGACTCTAGTTACATACACAAAGTTGAAAATTGAAAAAATAAGTGGGCTTCTCGCTTTGAGCGAAAAAAAAAAAATAAACATTAAGATTATTTATGTATCAAACACACGCAAAGACTATCTACCGTTTGATTTTATCCATATATCAATAACATTTTTGCATTAGTTTCAACTATATTACTTTCACTAACACGTAATTTACGCACTGTAACACAACATGCGGTCACTACCTCACCCCAACACTTAAATGATCACAGTGGTTCAAGTTAGTTGAGAGTGATGAACCAGCTCTCCAAAACCCCCGTCAAGTGTTTTGTTATATTTCTTTAACGAGGTTGTTTGTGGTCAAGAAATATAACGGAACTTATTTGAAGATATTTTATTTATTTCAGTTATTTTTTATTATTTTAAATTTAATCTTAAAAAATTATAGTGGAAACAGAAATGCTTCACGCCCCAAAATATTAAACCCTTTTGACGTTTAACTCCACTAAGAGCCCCACTCACCAGTGACGTCATCATCCCTGACTCATCATCCGTGACGTCATTTTCCCCCTGACGTCACCATCCGTGGATACTCACCCCCTGACGTCAACTCCAAAGTTGTACCTAACTTTGGTTAGTGTTTAAATTAAACCATTTGTATGCAAACAGTATATACTTTAAAAAGGGTTTTATTTCTCAGAGAGTATATACTGTGCTACCCAGACATTACTTTATTCTTTTTTTAGTGATAGAATTTGTATGTGTGTTAGTGGCAGTTACCAAGCAGCCTTTATGAGCCTAGTGTAGGTGTGGTTTTTTTAAACTTAACCAAAAAAACCAACCTCGCTATAGGCTTAAGGGGATATATACCGAAAAAGTGTATTTTTCTCAGTTTATATTGCTAAGAATATATTTTTAAATAAAAAATCAGGAATTAAAATTTTTTTGGGTTGGTTTTGAACCCCCCTTAAAAACCCCAATGTATTACGTGTTTAAGAAAGGATGGACTGATCACCTTATCCCTACGGAAGACTGACAGACTGATAACGTCAAAACAGCTTCTTCTTACTGTTTGTATAGTGTGTGAATTTGACCGTAGAAGACGGTAGGTGGGTAGCGGTCTTAATAAGTTTGTTACGAATTCCTGTCCATTCTGACACACGTGCACTACACACAGACACTAAAGACAACAGACAGACAGAGCACACACACGACACCACACACACACACACACACACACACACACACACACACACATCGACACACACACCGCGATACGACACACACACACACACACTTTTTTCCAGTCTTGTTGTGGTAAGTGATGACGCACTGAATGAAGATGGTGGTCTACCAGGTGAAAATGTTCCAGGGAACAATGCTACAGCAGCTCCCGATCCAGACAAGTCTCCCCGTGGAGGCCTGATCAGCCAGAGTGGTGGTACTAGTCCCAGCAGTCCACCGTATGCACGTGCAGCCGGCTGATCAAGAAATACTTTGAGAACTTATCCACACCTTCTGAGACAGCAGGGGTTATTGCTAATCCCCCAAATGTATGGCGGAGGCTGTTAAAGTGTCTTGGGGGCCTCTGATACATTAATGAATCAAAACACCAACACATTGTCAAGAGAATATATGACACGGCCTTTGGAGATCAGGAGTTAATAGAAACCTGTATGATAGAATTTAAACGCGAGCCAGATCGTGAAACTGCCCTCTGCAAGTGTAAACCTATAAAAATATCGGTATGTAACATGTTCCGTCAAAGAAGGTAGGCTTTAATTTATTGTTTCAGTACCTCACACGAAAATCAAGCAACATGAAATTAGATATAAACATTGATCTTTAAAAAAAAATACTTGAAGAAAAAAATTAAGGCAAACTAAAATAAGTGGGGTTAGAAAGTTAAATTATACTAAATTATTTATGAGCACGAGTTTATGTGAGCTGCTAAGTAGTTTTTGGGCAGCGCCTAAAAATTTATTACTGAATTAGTTAACTCACAAAACCTTAATTGTGAAAGAGAGATAACACCGTGTACTATACAACACAAAAAAATGGTAACGACACACCCACACACAACACACCACGACACAAACACACACACTACACACACTACACACGATTTCGTGAGTCATATATCATTTTGTTTATTATTAAATTATTGTAAACTTTATCTAAAATATATTTAGTTGGTAGTTAGGAGCTAAATGTAAGATTGCGCCTTGTTTATTTATAAGTTAGGTCAAGTTTTCTGAGGTTCTTTTGGTACAAAATTATTAATTTTTACATTAAACAAAATGAAAAAATATATCTTTAAACGTATAAGTGAAAAATCTTTAGAATGGTCGGAATTATAAATGAGTTCTTGCTTAATTGACCAGTTTATACCTATTCGTGGCAGGAGGACTACACGCCCACACACACAACACACTACACATCACACACACAACACACACACACACACACACACACACACACACACATGTATAATGCGTACGCACGTTACGCATATACAACACGGGGTCCTAGTGTCTAATCGACAAGTGCCTAGGACAAAATGAGTAAGTTAACACACACACACACATACACACGCATCTACACACAGCGCACACACACACTACAACGCCAGACAACATGAAACTAGATAAAAGGTTAACTTAAAGAGACGTGATGATAACGAACACATTACTGAGAGTATTAGAAGTGATAATGGTGGAGAGGGACAGAATGGTTTGAGAAGCGGGAAATAGGGAATGCTGCTAGACAGCTGGAAGTTGAAAATGCACAAGTCCGAGAAATATTATTATTATTTTTGGTTTCACTCTTAGAGCAGTCAGAAGGGGAATCGGACCTGGTGCAAAGGAAGTGGTAAAGGTCCAGAATCCATGACATAGCTTAAGAATAAGTAAATAAAGCTCTCGAACCCAGGAAATGAACCTAGTAGCGCGACCAGGCGAAGAGCAGGGCAGGAGATAAATACTCGACCACAGCAACCACATTACGTTGAGTACACATACAGAGCCAAGCCAGCCAGGGAGGTGGCTCGTACGTATGGTCATTGCGTGCGACAGGTAAGAGGTTGGAGTCATAACACAGCAATTAAAAGGTACGACAAGAGCTGTATAATAAACAAGCGATAGGCTGGCCAGAGCTGTGAATCGACGCCATATCATCCATATATAGGTGAGTTCGACATACACTCAAAGACACACCCACGCAGGCAAGGCACAACACACGACTTCTCCCCACGCAGGAACAGGCACACACACTCGCCACGTTGCAAGAGCTCAAGACACACCCACGCAGCATAGGCACAAGACACTCCCACGCAGGCAAAGTAACATCACACACCCACGCAGGCAAGGAACAACACACAATCACACACACACGCAGGGAAGGCCCAACACACACACACACGCAGGCAAGGCACAAAACTCACATCCATCGCAGGAGCAAGGCACAACACAATCACACACACACACGACGCAGGCAAGGCACAACACACCACACCCACGCAGGCACAGGCACAACAACCCACACACATGCAGGAAGGAGCACGATGACCCGCATCCACGACAGGCAAGGCACAAACAACACACACGAGAGCATGGCACAAGACACTCGCCACGCAGGCAATGTGCACAACACACACAACAACACCCGCGCAGGCAAGCACAACACACACACCACCTCAGCAAGCCCAACACACACAACATGCAGGCAAGGCACAAGACTCGCACCACGCAGGCCAAGGCACAAGGACACACACGCATGCCAAGGCACAGACACTCCCACGCAGGCAAGGTTACATCACAGGCACCACGCAGTGCAAGGCACAACACACACACACACGCAGGGCAAGAGCACAACACAACACACATCGCAGGCAAGGCACAAGACACACATCCACGCAGCAAGCATCCCTTGTATTCGGAGTTCATAAGATGAGCTGCATTTGAGCCTCACATCCCCATGAACCTTGCTGACTGTTTTCTCACGTTTCCCGAGTCTATAGTTTCGAGTTTCAATCCCCAGTATCAAGCGACCAGTGTGAGACTTAAATATTGTCGAAAAGGAGAGTTGCAGAGGGTAGTAGATAGTGATAATGCAGCCACAGAGAGTATCCCGGCCCTCACAGATCCAACAATTCCACACTTGAAGAAACCTAACCATGGTGGTTATTTTACTCTGTACAAGGATGCAATTGTGGTTGCATGTCCAACAAGATGAACATCAAAATGGTATAGCAATACCGACAGGCTTTTGGTAGGTCAGACACTGCAACACAATGGCAATTCTTGGTACAAAAATACCTTGGACAACTTTTATTCAAGTGAGATTGTTTGGACTGAAGGGACTTGACCTCTCAGTGGCCGCATCCTCACTATTTTGTCTACTACCACTCTGCACCTCTCCTTCCGACAGTGGTTTAAGGTCTCATAAGAACATACGAACATAAGAAGTCGAAGGAACGACTGCAGAAGGCCTACTGGCCTCATGGGCGAGGCATTCCCAAGTCCCTATAATACCGGCTTAAGCCAATGCACCCAACCATAGTCAGTTCAGGTCACATTGACTCAAGGGAGGAACACGGCAGATGCTCGACCCCGTTAGCACAAGAGCTATCAGGTCTAAACTCACCCCACCCACAGCTACTACATGTATTTATCCAACCTATTTTTAAAGCTAAACACAACGAGTGTCTGGCACTCTATAATAACGGTAGCTTGGAGTTTGTTCCACTCAGTCCACTACTCTATTTTACCAAAGCCAGTACTTTCCTATATCCCTCCTGAATCTGAATTTTTTTCCAACTTAAAACCATTGCTGCGAGTCCTGCAGGCAGATTTATCAGCACACTATTTACCCCCCTTTTTTTATTCCTGTCTTCCACTTATAAAACCTCAATTTTTCCCCCCTAATTTACGTCTTTTAGAAAAGGGAGTTTCAGGCCCTTTCACCCTCATAGGGGTTCTGATACAGGGATATCTTTGTCACCTCCTTTTGTACATTTTCCAAAAATTTATATCCATTCTGTAATACGGTGACCAAAACTGGCAGCAAAATTTAAAATTGAGGCCTAACCAAGGATGTTAGATTTGAAGAACAACCGGGGGACTCCTTTATTTATGCTTCTTGATATGAAGCCAAGGTTCTTTTAGCTTTATTGCGAAAATTTATGCACTTTGTTTTGGGTTTCAGATTACTGCTAACCAGAACCCAAAATCTTTTTTTCGCAATCCGTAATTTTAAGATCACATTTTTTTGTTTTATGTGGGAGGTTTTTTGTCCTGTCCAACATTTAGAACTTTGCATTTGCTATATTAAAAAGCATTGCCACTTTTCCCACCACTGAAACATTTATTCAAAACTTCCGGGTGGGGTCGATTTCCCGTCAGGAAAATGAATTGACGGCCCTTTTTTGGTTTCATCGGCAAACTTGCCAAAGTCGCTCTTTATGCCCTAACTATGTCGTTTAGTGAGTGGAAAAAGCAGGGGGCCCAAAACTGACCCCTTGGAACACCGTGGACGCTTCCCCCCTTGATTTCTCCCCATTTTTGAAACTCTCGCGCCTATTTGTCAAAAATGCCTCTATCCGGAAAAAAAAAACTCCTCCTATTTCCCTGTCTTTAATTTTCCTCAATAGCTCGATGGGGACCCCCGTAAAAACCCTTTCTGAAAATCCATTAACACAAAATATATTCGTTACCCTGATCTACCTCCTCAATACCTTAGTGAAAAAAGTTTAAAAAATTGTAAGGAGGAACGTCCCCCTTTTTAAAACCATGCTGAGGGTTCGTTATTAATTTATGCTTTTCAAGGGGGCTACGAACGCCTCGGCAATTATTGATTCCATAAATTTTCCCCCTATGGAGGTTAGGTTTTTTGGTCTATAGTTCGAAGTAAGGACCCGTCACCTGTTTTTAAAAAAGGTACACATTTGCCATTTTCCACTTATCTGGACCTGCCAGTTTGTAGTGATATTTGAAAAGATTAGCCAAAGGGTGCTTTGTCCTCTTTACATTCCTTTTTGAACCCTTGCACAGTTCATAGGGGCCCGGGGATTTGTTTTGTTTTAAAAATTATTATTTGCCTAAGGACCCTGTCACTTGTCCCTAATAGTGCACAGTTTTTTTATCGTCCTGTTCTACTTTAAATTTTTTATTATGGAATATCACTGGTATCCTCCTGTTAAAAAAATGAGAGGAAGTATGTGTTAAAAATTTACAAAATTTCCCTTTCACTGTCAGTGAGCTGACCCAGGGAATTTTGATGGGCCTATCTTGTCCCCGATCTTACTTCTGTATCCCGAAAGAAACCTTTT
>NW_026510245.1:0-14192 GCF_026875155.1 Cherax quadricarinatus | reverse complement strand
AACTTGTGTTCTTTTACCCAACAAATCATAGGGTTTTCCCCCTGATGTCTCTTTTTTAAGCTGTTTAAGGCTATAGAAGACTCCTGATCAAGAACTGGGCTAAACTTGCCCCCCCGGGATTTACATAGCTGGACAGGGATGAATTTTGCGATTTGGCGTTTTTTTTGACAAAAAAATTATTTTACGTTAATAAATGACAATATATATAATCAAAACAAAGCATAAACCCCAAAGGGTCAAAAAACTCTGCACAATAATAATAAAAATTTAAAAAAATTTTAAAAAAAAATAATTAATAATTTATAAAAATTAAAAATAATAATAATAATTAAAATAATTTTAAAATTTAAAAATAATTTAATAATAATAATAATAAATAATAATAATTTTTAAAAAATAATATATAATAATAATAAAAATTTAAATAAAAAATAATAATATTAAAAATAATTAAATATTAATTATAATAATAAAATAATAAAAAATAAAAATTTATTTTTAATTTAAATAATAATAATAATAAAATAATTAAAATTTTTAATAATAATAATAATAAATAATAATATATTAATAATAATAATAATAATAATAATAATAATTAAATAAATAATATTAATAAAAATAATAATAATAAAATAATTAAAATAATAAATAATAATAATAAATAATTTTAATAATAATAAAAAAATAAAAATAATAATTAATAATTTTAAAAATTTATAATAATAATATTAATAATAATAATTAAAATAAAATAATAAAAATAATAAAAAAATAAAATAAAAATAATAATAAAAATAATAAAATAATAATAATAATTTTATAAAATTTTTAATAATAAAAATTTAAATAAAAATTAATTTTAAATAAAATAAAATAAAAAAATTTAAAAAATTTAAAAAAATAAAATTAATAAAGGAAACAGCCCCTCTTTTTCTGAAAAACCGCGGGGTATTTCGACCTTCTCGTGAACATCATCATGCGAAACAAGAATTTTTGGGTTTTTCAATTAAAATCCGCTGTCTGTTATTCGAGCTATTTTTTTCCATTCAAACAATCACCCGGGGGGGGGGGTATTTTTGAGGGGTTTGCATCATCTGTTGTTTGATTGTGGGCTTTTGTTTACGTGCCAAAAAAGGGGGTATTGTTAAGCTTTTGTATTCTTGTGTTTCTGTATATTTGGATTTGTTTATGTGGGGGGTTCGAGTTTTGGTTTCCCTGGTCTGCCTCTTTAAACCATGTTGCCCGGGAATTTGTTTCTGGTTTTTATCAAAATATTATTTCATCTTTACTGTACCCTTGTTATACCTTATATGTAATATATAATAATAATATATATATTATAATCCCCCTTGGGTTTAAAATTGGGGGGACCTACCCCTCGGAGAAGTGGAAAAAAAGGCTTAAAGGGAAAAATTTTGGATTTCTTCCTAAAAGCCGTTTTGAATATTCACCCCCCTACCACCCCCATCTTTAACTATTTTTTTTTTTTTTTTTCAAAATTGGAATATTTTTTTTCATAATATGGTACAAAAGTTTTAAAGAGATACTTTATTGTATAAAGGTGGCTTTTTGGTAATGTTTTTCGTGTTTTACCCCGTTTATAAGGTGAAAATCAAATCCACCCCTCGAGTGGGGGTGTGCCCAAAATACAGCGGCTTTTTCCCCTTTGAACAGCCGCACTGACCCGGGGAAACAGAAAATAGCCCCCTGGGATCCTAGGTACCCTGATGAGTCTTTTTCCCAGCCCCTTTAAAGGAAATTTTTAGATGACTCTTTCCCCATGACCCAAGGGTTCGGGCCTATGGGAACAAACATATAATGAGGGCAATTTTTCTCCTATTTCTAGATTTTGGGACCCCCCTGAAGGGGGCAGGCCCTCCTTCCCCCGGGTTATTGGAAAAGGATCACCCAAGGCAGTGCACATGTATGTCCCACACCCCCTGTTTCCCATCGGGCCAGGTTGAAGGGTAAACCATTGGACGCTTGGGGCTCCCATCAAATTGCAAATTTGCGGTGGCTCCCTTATGCTGGGCACCCCGCTGTTTGAGGCTCCTTTGAAAAATGTTATTAACCCCCTCAGTTTTGCAATCTTCCCTGGATTAGGCACACAAGACCATAGTCCCGAATCGGTCTGCTGCTTCACTGCCAAAATACACCTGTGTTCGGCGAGAAAGGGGCGGCAAGTCAAAGGGCAACACCGAGCGGGGGTCTGGGGTAAACGTTGCCGGGGGGGTTGGGAACACCCAAAACAGAAAGCCCCCAGCATGGGGGCTCTCATGCCGGAGGGGGGCTTACCCCTTCCCCCTGACACATTAAAAGCTTTGAGGAAATTTTTTCCACATTGGCCCACCCCAGTGCGTTTGTTTGTAGTTGTTGGGGGGCAGGTCTGGACCCAGACCCCTTAGATTACCCCAGATCATTGCTCCGTAAATGAATTTTTGATCCTGGATCCTATTTGTCCAAGTTTTTCAGGGAGAACGCTCTACAAGCTTCTGGATGAATCACGAGGACAGAAAAGAGGTAAGCAATCTGTGATGACTTGCGGACACCAAGCTCAGTTGTGGAAGTGTAGCTTGGTTCCATCCCCCCGTCTTCTAGAGTAAGGATATATATTTATTTAAAATTTAAGTAGCAATTTTTCTTCTGGGCGTCCCTTCCGGTTTGGGCCTTCCATGGGGGTCCCTTTCCCCGGTTTTACCTTCTACAGGGAGGCCCCTTTCCCGGGTCAGGCCCAGCAGTGGAGGGTACCTTTTCACCCTAGGGTTATTTCCGGTTTTGCCCTGACTCGCCCTCAAGTACCTCCCCCTTGACCCCCCCCAACCAATACCCCCCCCTTCGCGACCCCCCCTTCGCGACCCCCCCCCCCTTCGCGCCCCCGCCGTCGCGCCGCGCCCCCCCCGCCCGCGCGCCCCCCCCCCGCGCCCTTCGCGCCCCCCGCCCGCGCGCCCCCCCCGCGCGCCCGCCCCCCCCGCGCGCCCCCCGCGCCCTTCGCGACCCCGCCCGCCCCTTCTGCTGCGCCTTCTGCAGCGTCTCCGGATCCCCCCCGCGTCAAAATTTTTTCCCGATTTTTTTCGAATTTTTTTTGAATTTCATTTTCTTTGCTCTCCTCCCCCTCAATAAAATTTTTAGGTTCCCCTCACACTTTAAAACCCCCTCCCAAATTTCTCGATTTACAAGTTTTTGGTTTCCCCCCCTATGGGGTTTCGAAAGTCTCCATCTCCTGGGATCCCCCCCATTTTCACCCCCCCAACCAAAAAAATTTCTCGAAAAATCCCATGACTCCATCCCCTGGATCAAGTTTTTTGGATTCCCCCCTAGGGGTTTTCGAAAATTCTCCATCCCCTTGGATAAAGGGTTTTTTGGGGGTACCCCCCCCTTTCACCCCCCATCCCAAACAATTTCAATATAAAGTTCCACTTCTGGGGACCCCCCTCCTACTTTCCCCCCCCCCCAAACCCCCAAAAAAATTTCTGACAATACCATGCCCATCTCCTCGGATCCCCTCCATTTCCCCCCCCAAACCCCAAAAATTTTTCGACAAACCATGATTTCCTTTCCCTCGGCGATTTTTTGGACCCCCCCTTTGGGGGTTTTTCGAAAATTTCCCATCCCCTGGATCAAATTTTTTCGAAATCCCTGACTCCATCTCCTCGGATCAAGTTTTTGGTCCCCCTATGGGGTTTTCGAAATTCTCCTCCCCCTTGGATCAAGTTTTTTGGATTCCCCCCTAGGGGGTTTTCGAAACCCTTGGATCAAGTTTTTGGAATCCCCCCTCGGAAAAAAAGCATTCAAAAAGATCCCCCTTGGGGGCATGCTTACTACAGGTTAATGAGGGGTTTTTATCGGGGGTCAGTGACGCCGTGTTGCCCAGCACACAGGTTGAATCTTGTATCCCCTTTTTAAATTTAAATAAGGGGAATAGCATGACGTCACGCGACAAGGTGAATTTTGCGATCCTTTTAGTTCATTCAAGTTAAAAAGGGGACACGTACATCAGAAAGGAAAATTTTTTCGTTAATCCCCCACAATTTCTTTACAAACACAAGTTAACATTTTTTAACTTTTTCATTCAGGTCACTCCCCACGAAGTACCTCCCAAACCCTCACACCCCAACCAAAACCTCAAATTTTCCTCATAACCCCCAATTTTTCTCGTTTTTAACCCTTTTAGTTCAAAAAGTTATTAAGGGGGACACAATCATCAAAAAAAAGTCACAAAAACTAACTCAAACATTTTATTTTTTAAAAACCCCCCCCAAAAACCTCTCATAATCATTTAAACTCACATAAACCCCCTTGAACCCCTTCAAAAACCCCTTTGATATTTTTAAACTAATTTACAAAACCCACTTATATCATCTCTTTTCGGAACCAATTCGACTACATCCCTCATCTTCCCAACAAATTTTACTGTTTAAAAATGTCATCCTGAAACCCAAGATTTTCAAAAAAAAAAAAAAAAAAACTTGACCCTAACCCAACCCCACAACACACCCCACAACCCCCCAAAATTTTTCTCGTTTTAACCCCTTTTTTTCATTAAAGTTATTAAGGGGAAAATACATCAGAAAGTCACAAAAACAACATCCACAACCCACAATTTTTTTCTGTTTTAGCTAATTTCATCAGAAAAAAGTCCCAACAAAAACCCATTAAAAACATTTTTTTGGGTTTTTAGTTCGCAACAACACCCAAAACCCCCACACCCCAAACACCCACAACCCACTTCCCCCAACCCCCAACACCCAAAAAACCCACATTTTTTTTCCCGTTTTAACCCTTTTTTTCATTAAAGTTAAAAAGGGGACACGTACTCAAAAAGTCCCCACATCGTTTAATCCACTTTCTTTAAAATTTCACTACTCAAATTTTTACATATTCGAAGTTATCGACTTTTATTTTGGAACATCTTCATAACACTCATAAATCTTTTGAATAAAAAAAAAAAAAAAATCCCCTTTATACTTTTCCAAACAACACTGAAATACTCCAAAAACATCTTCGAACCCCCCCAAAAATCACCTCTAATACCCCCAGAACACTTCAAAAGTACTTTTGCCATCATTTGAACATTTTTAATACTCTCAAAATCATTTGTACACCTTCAAAACACCTTGAACCCCTTCAACACCCTTGATCACCTTCAAAAAAAAATTTAAACACACTAAAATCACCTTTGAACCCCTTTGAACATTTCCAATAAAACCTAAAACATTTCCCAAAAAAACCAATTTGAGTATCCCAATTAACCACTGTTATACTAAAACACCGCTGAATTCAATCAAAACCCCCTTCAACCCCTTAAAAAACCCCCTAAACCCTTAAAAACCCTTTTGAACACCTTCAAAAACACCTTTGAATTTCAATCAACATGAAAAAATTTCCAAAAAACACAATTTGAGTATCCCAATTACACCAGATTACACAAAACCTTTGAATTAAATCAAAACACCCTTGAACCCCTTAAAAACACCTTTAAAAACACCTTCAAAACACCTCATAATCATTTGAACACCTCAAAAACCTTTAAATAACCTCAAAAACCTTTGAACCTTAAAAACCCCTTAAACCCCCCTTGATCCCCTTCAAAAAAAAAACATTTTGAAACCCCAAAACCCTTTAAAACACCTTTGAACTTTTCCCAAAAAAACTAAAACATTCCAAAAACCCTTTTTGAGTACCCCCAAATACCCCCACTGAAACTAAAACACCTGAATAAATCAAAAAACCCCAAAATCACCATAAACAAAGATAAACACCCACACCCCACAACACCCACAACCAAAATTTTTTTCTCGTTTTATCTAATTTCATCAGAAAGTCAAAACACCCCACCTCCTTTTTTTTCTCGTTTTAACAAAATTTCATCAAAAAAAAGCACATCAAAAACCCCACTTAAAACGTTTTTTTCGGATTCTAGTTCGACAACAAACCCACACCCCCACAACACCCCACCCCACACCCCAACAAACACAAAAAACACACAAAACCACACACACCACACCCCCCAACACCCCACCAACCCTAACCTAGCCTAACTTATCCTAACTAGCCAAACCTTTCCTAACCTACCCTAACTATTAAACCCTAACCAAACCCCTTTACTAACCTTTACTTAATTTAAACCCTAACAAACCAAAAACCTTTCCCCAAACCTTCCCAAACCTAACCCTAACCACCCTAACCTAACCTTCCCAAAACAAAACCTTCGTCCAAACCTAACTAATTAAAACCTAACCTAACCAAACCGCCAAACCAACTTAACCAAACCCAAAACCTAATCTAACCTACCCTAACCTCTTATCCAAACCTAACCTAACCTATTTAACCTAACCAAACCCTAACTTACCAAACCTAACCTACCAGCAAACCAAACCCAAAACCATTTTATCCAATCAACCTTGCCTAACCATTACCTAACCTAACCCCTAACCTATCTTAACCAAACCCCAAACCCTAACCTAGCCGAACCTATCCAAACCCAAAACCTAAAATTATGGAACACTTCCAAAAAATATATTAGAGTATCCAGAATTTATTTCAACGACTCTTTTTTGGTTTTTAAAAAATTTAGTTTAAAAACTTTATGTAAAATCGAAATTATTTTCTTGTTGGAAAAAACAACTCAATGTAAAATATTTACTCGATTTCCGATAGAAACACTTTCCTCGCTTGAGGATCTTGTGGGTCCCCCCTTCCCCCAAACCCCACTGGGTAATGCGGTTCACCCCCAAGGTAGAACATAACACCTGCGCAACTCGGGACGACAGACCCCATGAAATGGGGGTAACACCCAAAGGGTAAAAAATATCTCTTTCCAGCCCAACTGTCTATCCAACCCCCCCCCAACCTAACCAACCCAAATTCCAAACCAAACCTAACCTCACCTAACCGAACCAACCCTAACCCCATCAATCCCCTCATCCTAACCTAACCAAACCCCAACCCTAACTCCATAAAAACCCCCTTTTCCCTAACCTAACCAAACCCTATCCTAACCTAACTAACTCCTCAAACACCCCTCGAATACTACCTAATTTAACCTAACCAAACCCTTTACCAAACCTACCAAACAAAACCCTAATCTAACCAAACCCTATCCAAACCCCTGTCCAACCTAACTAACCTACCTAACCAACCTAATTTTTAAGCTAACCTAACCTAACTTATTCCTAAACCTAATTTTCCCAAACCCAAACAACCCTAACCAAAAATAAAAACCAAACCTCTTATCCTAATCAAATTAACCTAATAACCTAATTATCCTAACCAAACCCTTTCTTATCTAACCAAACCAAACCCTAACCCTAAAAAACCAAAACCTAACTTACCCAAACCAAATCATTTTTAAACCATCCCCCCGGCCGGGTTTGAACCCGGTCATAGAGTTCAAAACCCCACCCCGTCGGTCATTACGATTTCTTAATCTACTCACTTTACTTTGAACCCTTTAAAAACACTTCATCATCATTTGAGACCCCTTTTCTCAATACTCTATCCAAAACCTTTATCACTCATACGAAACCCCAAGATTACTTCGAACACTTTCTAAAGCATTTGAGTACTCACATAAACACTTTTAAAAACATTTCCAAACAACATGAAGCACTTCCAAAATATCATTTTGTTTACTCCCAAAAAAGTTTTGACAGTTTAAATTTATCTCCTTTAACATTTCTTAAAAAAAATTCATTCATCCCCCCAAACCCCTCCCTTTTTCCCCAGATTTACAACATTAGAAAAAAAAAAACAAATCATACACTTATGAATGAAAATTACCTATCAAACACACTGACTAACTTGAACCAACTCTGAACCCCAGATCTTTTTCAAAAAATGCTTGCAATCATTTGAACACCTTCAAAAAACACCACAAAACCTCCGAATACCCCAAAAAAACATACTGATTACCCCAAAATCCCACGAATACTACCAATCCCGTAAAATACCAGAAACTAAGTTTAACATCCCATCTAAATCCTTTTATAGAAACCCCTAAAAAACTATAACCCAAAACTCCCCCCCATTTGACGCATAAAAAAAAAGCATGGGAACACAAACCCAATACCAAACACTTTTTACATGAACCTTTTAACTGAAAAAAATTCTTGTACACCAATAATATAGGCAATCACCAACTACAACACCCCGTTCACTTACCCCAAAATCCTAATATCAAGAAAAACAATCATTTTTAAAAAACATTTCACACACACAAAAAAAAAATATTTGACAATATCTTGGGGGCCCCTCCCTCATACCACCACACACGATGTTTACCCACAGGACCGACAAGCTCCCTCCCGTGACGTCAACTCCCATTGTGTTTCTTTGGGGGTTGGTAACATCCACCTAACCCCCTTGTTTAAACTGTTTTTAACCCCAATTATCTAAGAACATATTCCAAAACGATTACCGATTTTTGTCCCCCAAAACCAAGATCACAGAAAAAAAACACTTTTTATAATTTTTCACACAAAAAAACACGATCACAATTCCATATCATGTTTACCGCACTATCAAAAAACTAATACCAAAATCACAAAAAAAACTAAGATAAGCTCTCAAAATACTATGGCGCTGAAAACACTTTTTTTTAAACATTCGCACAAAAAAAAAGCAACAAAAAATACCACAAACTTCCACAAAATCTATAAATAACATAGCACTATAAAATATCACTATCACAAAAAAAAATAATCACAGAACCCATATTATAATTTCAATTGCAAATTTAAGACATGAGAATACACACCAAAACTAAACATTCACCCCCAATTAAGCATACAATCACCCCCAAAAATTCCTTCCTTTTTCATTCCTTATCTCCTAGGTTTTAAACCCCCACGGACCATCACGACGTGGCAGAGGGAAACCCTACCACTCCAACACCCTACTCACTCTGGCTCACGTCGTGTGGGTCCCTCGGGGTTTTAAAAAAGCTTTTGGGATATACGGAATGAAAAAGGAAGGAAGTTTTATGGGGGATGGTTGTCTTAATGGAGGTGAATGTCTTAGATTTTGGTGTGTATGTCCATTCTTTAAAATTTTCATTGAAATGTTTAAAATGTGGGTGTCTTTTATTTATTTTTTTTTTTGTGAAGTGATATGTTATTTTGCCAGTTAGTTATAGATGTTGGTGGAAGGTTGGGGTATTTTTTTGTATGCTTATTTTTGGCGAAAGTTTAAAAATAATGTTTCAGTGACATAGTAGTTTTTGGGTGCATGATCTTAGTTTTTTGGTGATCTTGGGGATTAGTGTTGAAGAGACGGTAAAATGATATGGAAATTGGTGATCGTGTTTTTTTTGTGAATAATTAAAAAAATGTGTGTTTTTGTGATCTTGGTGGGGGATCATAAAAAACTGGTAATCGTCTTGGATTTAAATGTTCTTAGATAAATTTGGGTACAACAGGTTGAAACAAGGGGGGGTTTGGGTGATGTTCCAACCACCAAATAACACAAGGGAGTGTACGTCACTGGAGGGGACTTGCGGCCTGTGAGGGGGAGAATCGTGTGTTGGTGGTAGTGAGGTGGTGCGCTAGATTTTCAAAAAAAGATTTTTTTTTTTTTTTGTGTGGTTGAAATGTTTATAAAAATGATTTTTTTCTGTGATATTAGGATTTTTTGGGGAAATGAAAAAATGGGTGATTGTGTTGGGATTGTTTTATTATTGTGTGTAAAAAGATTGTTTTTTATTGAGGTGCATGACTAAGTGTTTGGTATTAGGGTTTTTGTTCATGCTTTTTTTTTATGCGTCAAAAGGGGAGGGAGTTCTTGGTTTAGTGATTTGGGGATTTCTATAAAAAGGATGTTAGATGGTGATGTTAAACTTTGTTTCTGGTGTTTTTCGGTGTTGGTAGTATTCATGGTGTTTGGTGTTTTGTAGTGTTTTTGGGAGTATTCGGAGGGGTTTTATGGGTTTTTTTAAGGTGTTTAAATGATGGAAGCATTTTTTGAAGAAGATCAGTGGTGTTTAGAGTTGGGTTTAAAGTTGTCGTTGTTAGTATGGTAAATTTTTAGTCTAAGTGTTGAGTTATTTTTTTTGTGCAAAAATTTTAAAGTTGGAAATGAGGGAGGGTTTGGGGGGTGAATGTAATTAATGAAATGTGTAAGTTAGAAAAATTGAGCTGTCAAATCTTATTTTGGGGGTAATCAAAAAGATATTTTGGAAATGCTTCGTGTTGTTTGGAAAGTTCAAATGTGTTTATGTGAGTACTCAAAAGCTTTTGAGAGTGTTCGAAATAATTTGGGGTTTTTCTGTAGTGAGTGAAAAGGTTGTGGATAGAGTATTGAGAAAAGGGGGGGTTTAAAAGATGTTGGAGTGTTTTGAAGGTGTTTAAATAAAATGATAGGTTAGGAAAGTTAGGTTGGTTATTTTAGGTTTGGTTTGGTTAGGTTGGATAAGTTAGGTTAGGTTAGGATAAGTTTGGGAGGTTAGAAATTTGATTGGATAGTTTAGGGTTTGGTTTTGTTTTTTTTAGGGGTTTGGTTAGGTTGGTTAGGAAAGTTAGGTTTGGTTAGGGTAAGTTAGGTTGGGTTTCTTTGGATAAGTTTGGTTGGTTAGGTTAGGTTAGGTTAGGATAGGTTAGGTTGGTTAGGACAGGTTAGGGGTAGGTTAGGTTAGTTGGGTTTGGTTCGGGAGGTTAGGTAAAGGGTTTGGTTTTGGGTTTAAATTAGGGGAGTATTCGAGGTGTTTGTGGGTTAGGTTAGGTTAGGGTAGGTTGGTTAGGTTTGGGTGAGGTTTGGGTGGAGTTAGGTTGGGTTAGGTTAGGTTGGTGAGTGATTGATGGAGTTAGGTTTGGTTCGGTTAGGTGGGTTAGGTTAGGTTTGGAATTAGGGTTGGTTGGTTAGGTTTTTGGGTTAGGAAGAATTGGTTGGAAAGAGTGATTTTCTACCCTTGGTGTTACCCCATTTTAGGCGTCTTCTGTCCTAGTTGGCGCAGGTGTTATGTTTACCTTGGGTGTGAACCGATTACCCAGTGGTGTTGGGGGGGGAAAGGGGGGACCCCCAAAGAGTCTCTAGAGCAGGGGAAAAAGTTTCATCGGAAATCGAGTAAATATTTCTACCATTGAGTGTTTTACCAACAAGAAAAAATGTTCGATTTTTTCTAAAATTTTCAAAATAATTTGGAAATTCCAAAAAGGAGTCGTTGAAAAATAATTTTGGAGTACCCAAATATATTTTTGGAAAGGTTTCCAAAATATTTTGGTTAGGTTGGATAGGTTCGGCTAGGGTTAAGGTTTGGGGTTTGGGTTTAAATAGGTTAGGTTAGGTTAGGTAAAGGTTTGGAAGGTTATTGGATAAGATAGGTTTGGTTAGGGGAGGGCTAGGTTAGGTTTGTTAGGGAAGGTTAGGTTAGGTTAGGGTTTGGTTAAAATAGGTTAGGTTGGTTAGGATAATTAGGTTAGGGAGGTTATTATTATTAATTAAAAGGGGTTTGGTTAGTTGGTTAGGTTAGGGTTAGGTTTTAGTTAAGTTAAGTTAATTAGTTTAAATTAAGTTAATTAAGTTTTAAATTAAGTTAAGTTAAGTTAAGTTAAGTTTAAATTAAATTAAGTTAAGTTGTTAAGTTAAGTTAAGTTGGTTGGCAGGTTAGGTTAGGTTAGGTTAGGTTAAGTTTGGGTTTTGGTTTGGTTGGCTAGGAAGGTTATTTAGGTAAAAGGTTTGGTTAGGGTAGGTTAGGTTAGGTTAGGGAAGGTTAGGGTAAAGGTTTGGTTGGTTAGGGTTAAGTTAGGTAAAGGTTAGGAAAGGTTAGGTTAGGGAAGTTAGGTTTTGGGAGGTTAGGATAGGTTAGGGTAGGTTAGGGTAAGTTGGCTAGGTTAGGGGGGTTTGGTGTGTCTGTGTGTTGTGTGGGATGTGGGGTGTGGGTTTTGGGGATGTGGGTGTTTGTGTCGAATAGAGATACCGAAAAAAGTTTAAGTGGTTGTTGATGTGACTTTTTTTGAAAAATTAGTTAAAAAAAGGAAAAAAAGGGAGGTGTGGGTTGTTTTACTTTCTGAGAAATTAGATAAAACGAGAATAAAAGTGGGGGGGTTTTGGGGGTTGTGAGATGGGGTGTTGATCTTAGTTTATGGTGATTTTGGTGGGGTTTTTAGTGTATTCAGTGGTGTTTTTGTATTGTGGTGTATTTGGGAGTACTCAAATGGTGTTTTGGAAAGGGTTTTAGTGTTGTTTTGGGAAAAGTTCCCAAAAGGTGTTCAAAGGTGTTTTGAGGTGTTCAAAAGTTGTTTTTTTTTAAAGGTGATCAAGGGTGTTCAGGGGGTTTTGAAGGTGTTCAAAAGGTGTTTGGGTTTTTTAAAAGGGGTTTTGAGTGGTTCAAATGTTATGAGGTGTTTTGAAGGTGTTCAAAGGTGTTTGAAGGTGTTCAAGGGTGTTTGAGGTGTTAAGGGTGTTTTTATTGAATTCAGCGGTGTTTTAGTAGTAATCGTGGTGTAATTGGGATACCAAATTGTGTTTTTTGGAAGTGTTTCAGTGTTGTTTGGAAATGTTCAAAGGTGTTTTGAAGGTGTTAAGAGTGTTTTGAAGGTGTTCAAGGGTGTTTTAAGGGTTGAAGGGTGTTTTGATTGAATTTAGGGGTTTTTGTAAATCAGTGGTGTAATTGGGATACTCAAATTGTGTTTTTTGGAAAATGTTTTTTAGTGTTATTGGGAAATTTCAAAGGTGTTCAAGGTGATTTGAGTGGTTCAAAAGTTGTTTTTTTTAGGGATCAAGGGTTTGAAGGTTTCAAAGGGGGTTTTGAAGGTGTACAATGATTATGAGAGTACTTATGAAAGGGGTTCAAATGATGTGAAGAGTACTTTTTAAGGGTTTTTTGGGAGTATTTTAGGGTGATTTCGGGTGTTCGAAAATGTTTTTGGAGTATTTCAGTGTTTTTTGGAAAAGTATAAAGGTATTTTTTTTTGTGATATTTAAATGATTTATGGGTTATGAAAAATTTCAAAGTAAAAAGGGGTATTTAAATTTTAATATGTAAAATTGTGATTGAATTTAAAGAAAGGGATGTAAGCGATGTGGTGATTTCTGATGTACTGTTCCCCTTATTAAATTTAATGAATTAAAAGGGGTTTTTTAAAAAAGGGAAAAAAAATTGGGGTTTTGGGGGTTGGGGGTGTGGGTGAAGTGGGTTGTGGGTTTGTGGGGTGTGGGTTTTTGTGGGGTTGTTTTTCGAACTAGAGATACCCAAAAAAAGATGTTATAAGTGGGTTTTTGTTGGGGCTTTTTTGATGAAATTAGTAAAACGAAAAAAAATTGTGGGTTGTGGTGTTGTTGTGTGACTTTTGATGTCTGTGTCCCCCCCCTTAATAACTTTATGAACTAAAGGGTTAAAACGAGAAAAAATTTTGGGTGTTGTGGGGTTGTGGTGCGTGTGTGAGGTGTCATAAGTTTTTTTTTTTTTGGAAAATCTGGTTACAGTATGAATTAGTTAAAAGAGTAAAATTTGTTGGGAATTTATGAGGGAGTGAGTCGTTAGAGTTTCCGAAAAAGTTTAAAAAAGTGGGGTTTTGATGAAATTAGTTTAAAAGATATTCAAAAGGGGTTTTTAAGGGGGTTTTAAGGGGGTTTTTGGATTTTCAAATGATTATGGGGAGTTTTTTGGGGGTGTTCAAAATAAAGTGTTTGAGTTAGTTTTTTTGACTTTTTTTTGATGTATTGTGTCCCCTTAATAACTTTAATGAACTAAAAGGGTAAAACAGAAAATGCCTGTCTGGAGACTGAGGGGTGAGTTGTAATTTAAGAAATGTGTAAGGCAGATAAATAGAGATGTCAAATCTTATTGGGAGTACTCAAATAGTGTTTTGGGAAAATTTAAAAAGGGGTTTTTTAAATGTGTTCAAATGTTTTTTTGAAGGTGTTAAAGGGGGTTTTTTAGGTGTTCAAGGGTGTTTTTAAGGTGTTCAAAAGGGGTTTTTAGTTATTTCAAGGTGTTTTTTAGTGTGGTTCAAGGTGCTTTGAAGGTTTTTGAAGGGGTTCAAGGGTGTTTATGTGAGTATTCAAAGGTGTTTTTGAAGGTGACAAATGTTTGAGAGTACTTTTGAAGGTGTTCAAATGATGTGAAGAGTATTATGAAGGGGTTTTTGGGAGTATTCAGAGGGATTTGGGGGTGTTCGATGAGTTTTTTTGGGTATTTAGTGTTGTTTTTGGGAAAATTTAAAGTATTTTTGTGAGTATTCAAATGATTTTTAATG
>NW_026510244.1:0-14975 GCF_026875155.1 Cherax quadricarinatus | reverse complement strand
CGGACGAGGGAAGTGACAGCGTGACTTAGGTGTCACCGAGACTTTGCCACTGGTACAGTGGAGGTTGGGTACTTTTGTGAGGCACCCCCAGCCAAGCCTGGTGATGCCCCTGTCCAAGAAAAGAGCACTGGTCGGATTCGGGAATTTTCCCTAACGCCAGCGCAGCGGAGGGGGAAAAGCAAATATGGGAGAAGGTAAGGGGTATTTGGTGGCATGAAAGAGGGCCCAAAAGAAGGGGGGGGGGGAAAGAGGGGGAAGTGTGCAGGTGACAAGGGTCCACAGTTTTTTGGGTCCCATGGGGAAGAGTGAAGAGAGGAGGAGGGGTGGAAACTTTAATGGGCCCTCCGGGTTGACGTAAACGTTAAGGGTTTTGTGAAATATTTAAAGGGGGGAAGAAAGGTTTAGAATGTTTTGAATAAATTTGAGGGGAGTTGTGTTCCTTCAGGAGCAAAATTTTAAGGGGGTAGGGTGTTGGAGATGGAGGGGTTTCGGGGTGGAACCCCCCATTGCCCTTTTGAAAGGAGGGGGGGCCCGTTTGTTTTGCAGCGAAGTGGGGGGGGAGGGGGGGGGGGGAAGGGTGTTGGCGTAGAGGGTTTGTGGAGGGGAAAAAATTTTGTGGCCTTTATTAGGTATTGCGCCTGAAGAATAACGTAAGGGGGAAGCAGGAGTTTGTGTGTGAGCCTTGTGTTTTTTTTCCGTGCTTTTTACGGAGGGGGAAAATGTAGGTGTTTGGAACTGTTTAGGAGGGCTGATGGGGAAAACCAAAAGGGGCGGGTTATGTGTGGGTGGCCCTACGAATTTATTGGGGATATTAGGTTGGGCCCATTCGAGGGGGGGGGGCGTGGGAAACGAGAACATTTGTTGGAGAGGGTATGCAGCGAGGTTAGAAGAGTGTATCTTTCCCCGGGGTTGTGTGAGATCTTTCAAAACTGTTAAAGTAGCAGGGGTCGGATCAAGAGCAGGTTGGTGGAGGTTGGGGGGGAGGGCTTGTGGAAAAAAAAAGGAGTTTCTGGAAAATTTAAAAGTAAATGATTGAGTGATGAGGAGGGGTTAGTGGGATTTTTGTCCCATGGAGGAGTTACGAGGGGGACAGGGAGTGGTAGATTGTCAATGGGGGATTTTGGGACCAGGAAAGGATTAGGAAATATTATGTGGGGTGGGCAAAGAAAATGATTTAAAATTGGCCTTTAAATATTTAGAGGACAGGTTTTTGGGGGTGTTATGGGAAGGGGGCTGTGGGGGGGCAACTATCCTCGGGTGAATTTCGGGTAAGGGGGATGGGGAGTTCAAAATGAGAGGTTTCAAGCGGGGAAGGGTGCGGCAGGGTTGAGGGGTGCTTTGGGGGACAAGCCCTCGCGGTGGGGTTGGATCAAAAAAAAAAAGCGCGGGTTTCAGCTATTCGAGGTTAGGGTACATGAATGGCGGGGGGACAGCTTTCCGGGGTTTGAGTACAGAGATGGGGGGGGTTTTTTAGAATGGGTCAGGAGTACTAACTACAAAAGGAAAGTGTGCTATGCGGAAAAATGGTATGGGGTATTGGCAAGTGGAAGGTGGAGAAAGTGGATTTTGAGAAGGTGTGTGAGTATGTGAGTGTTATTTGGGGAAAAGTGTAGAAAGGGTTTAGGGGGGGGTAATAATGGAAGAGGAAATAGAGTTGGCTTTACGGGGAATTAGGAAGGGCAAAGCACCAGAAATAGACGTCTCCCGTCTGAATTTTACCTCCAACATTGGGAGGTGATAAGGGGATTTCATGGGTAGGTTATTTAATCAGAATGAAGGAGAAGGTGTGATTGGGGACAACAAGCAAACAGCAGTTGTAGTGTTGGTCCCAGAAGGTAAGTTGGGCAGCACACCCTCAAGGAGTACCCGTGCCCTATCTCTGTTATGTGCGATTCTAAGTTTGTTTCGCTAAAGTCTTGGTAATCGATTTAGGAATGTGTGGTAGGGAGAGTGGTTTTTGAAAACGCAAAGTATGGTTTGCCTGGAAGGTCGATGATTGAGGGTCATGGAATACTGAGAAGTTTTGGGAGTCAAAAGGGGGGGGGAGGGAGGGCGGCGTTTGTTGGGTTGTTGGCCTTAGACTGGCAGGGGCCTATGACAGGGTGGAAAGGGGAGCATTGACGCTATACTTAGGAGGCAGGGTTATGGGGAAGAAAAGTTAATTGGGTAACCACGTTGTACAATGGAGCTAAGATGAGGGTACAGATTAATGGATGCTTGGGGGAGGAGATTGTAATGGGTAGGACTTAGGCAGGGTGTTCCCATGTCACCAATGTTGTTGGGGAGGTCGGGAAAGCGTGGCCTGGAATAATAGGATAATGTAGACGTACAAACAGTCCTGGTTCGAGAGGGGATGGCGTTGGGTGTTTTGGATGATGTTTGCAACAGTTCGGAATGCAACAGGGATGCAGGTAAATAGAGAGAAGTCAATGATCATGGGGTTGGGTGATGGGGTGGAGGGGGGGGGAGATGTAACTGTGAGGAAACAACGGTGTCTTTAAAATTTGTGGTATCACCTATAAGGATGACGGGATGCTGCTCAGAGGATAACTCGAATAGATTAATGAAAGGATTCGGGGCGTCTGGGTGCATTGCGACCTCATCATCTGACTCACGTACAACGAGTGAATTGTTATAAATGTATTATTGTATAGTATGGTTTGGCACGTAAGCAGCCATGTTTTCCCCATTAACAGGGACCGGCGATTGGTGGGAATTAAGAGACGAGTGTTCAACGTTATGTGGGTGTCAAGTGCGATTGGCTGAGGAGAGAGTTGTAATGCTACTGTGCGCCAGGTGGTTGGGGTTGAAATGGAATCTTTGAGAAGGAGGATTAAATGTGTGTTTCTTAAATTGAGGTTTTGCGCGAAGGTATGAGTGGAGGCAGCTGGGAAAAATACATGAAAGGTTGGGTAAGTGTATGGTGGTGTGGAGTTGAGGTATGTGAAACTGTTTTTGAGGGCTTTGATGTTGTTAGAGAACCCAGAAATTCGAGTAGGGGTTTTGTGTAGGCTGCTTGAGAAAGGGTTGGTTGTACCAGTTGGGGATTGTTCCCCATGTACGCATGGAAGATATTTGGTAATAGGTTTACAAGTTGAAGTTAAAGCCTAGGGTAAGGGAGGTAAGTATCGTTTCTGCATGCATACTACCATCGGGGATGTACTAAGAACCAGAGGGGTAATTTGTGGCGAAGGTGTGGAATCTGTGGGAGATGAGAGGGCTTCCAAGCAGATACTTTTGTGGGGACTGGAGGGTGTTAGGTATTGGTTAAGTAGGGTTTTACAGGGGGGTGGGGGGCCGAGGGGTTTCGGTTCACTGCGTGCACTAACCTATATGTGGAGGTTCGATGAGAGTGTTTACAAGAGCTTTGGATTAATATAATAGTGGATTATATATATATATATATCGTGGTGACGAGGGGGAGGGGGGATTGTGAGGTGCGGAGGCGGGGTACTAGCGTAACGGTTATCGTACGAATGTGTCGTAATAAGAACTGTATGGGAGGAGGTGGGAGAAGGATTTTTCGGAAGGGTATAGAATGTTTAACGTTAGGTTTTCTCATGAATCTACGACTTGGGCTGAGTGAGTAAGGGGGGGGGATTACATACGAGAAGGGGGATATCAGGGGGACACAGCGGGGTCGCCTCCTGGGGAGGGGTGGAGAGTGAGGTTGTATGTGGTAAGAAGGTGTAGAGTGTGGCATACGTTATGTAGCATGCAAGTGGGCACAGAAATAAAGGTGATATCAAGTTAATTACGTAGTAACGATGAAGAATTCTGTGTTGATGTGTCAGGGTCGTCATGACCATTCTTCATGTATTAAGTGTGAATGGTGTCAAGATTATAGGTGTAAAGACCTTGAAGAAGACTTTTGGGCTTCGTAGAGTGTGTGTGCGTATAGCCTTTATTGGGCATATTTCATGTGGCGATAATCGTATCGCAATGAGAGGTTATTTAAATTATGTTTGTTTGTTAAGTGTTGCGGTTTTTTTAGCGAGTGTACTGACTTATTTTAGCATTATATAATGTGCTCATCCAGTTGATAGAGATGAACGCTAATGACTTCCCTCCGATAAATTTGTAATGCTCGTTTAAAAATTTGTAATGGGAATTATGGGTTAGTCCTCTTACTTTATATAATGTGGCTCAGCCGGTGGAAGAGGCTGTAGTAATATATACTAATATTTATTAATATTTATTTAGGTATAAGTGTGAGGCTTAGGATTTTCCTTTTTTTTTTTTTTTTCCAATGCTTTAAAGTGGGATTGTAGTGAGCAAGTAATGTATTTTTTTAGGTAATTCTTATTGTATAGAGGATAATATTGTGAAGTGCATGTATTTTTTTTTTAACTGAGATTGTGATGTAGGTCATTCCTCCTGATTATCTCCTGTGAAGTTGTGAACCTTTGTCATATGTCGTCATGTATGTTAACTATACAAATCCAGAAAGGTTTATTAGTTTAATTTTTTATTATAGTTTATATAGTCATATAGTTTTATTGTTTAATATTATAGTATATGTTATATGGAAAAATTTGTGAGTGAATATGTTGAGTAGATTGTTAGTGATGTTTGTTAGGATTGTAGTGTATGTTGTGTAGATTGTTAGTGTATGTTGTGTAGGATTGTTAGTGTATGTTGTTGCAGATGTTTAGTGTATGTTGTGTAGGATTGTTAGTTATGTAGTGTAGGAACATTGTTAGTGTATGTTTGTGTAGGATTTGTTAGTGTATGTTGGTAGGATTGTATGATGTTGTGCAGTATTGTTCGTGTATGTTGTGTAGGATTGTTAGTGTCTGTTGTGTAGGATTGTTAGTGTATGTTGTGTAGATTGTTATGTATGTTGCGTAGGAATTGTTAGTGTATGTTGTGTAGGATTGTTATCTGTATGTGTGAAGGATTGTTAGTGTATGTTGTGGTAGGATTTAGTGTATGTTTGTAGGATTGGTTGTGTATGTTGGTGTAGGATTGTTAGTGTAATGTTGTGTAGGATTGTTATGTATGTTTGTGTAGGAATTGTTTAGTGTATGTGTGTAGGATTGTTAGTGTAATGTTTGTAGGATTGTTAGTGTATGTTTTGTGTAGGATTGTTTAGTGTATGTTTGTGTAGGATCTGGTTAGTGGTATGTTTGCGTAGATTGTTTTTTTTATGTAATGTTGCGTAGGATTGTTAGTGTATGTTGCGTTGCCGTAGATTGTTAGTGTATGTTTGCGTAGGAATTGTTAGTGTATGTTGTGTAGATTGTTAGTGTATGTTTGCGTAGGATTGTTAGTGTATGTTGTGTAGGATTGTTAGTGTATGGTTGTGTAGGATTGTTAGTGTTAAATGTTTGCGTAGATTGTTAGTGTATGTTGTGTAGGATTGTTAGTGTATGTTTGTTAGGATTGTTAGTGTATGTTGCGTAAGGATTGTTAGTGTATGTTTGTAGGATTGTTAGTGTATGTTGCGTAGGATTGTTAGTGTATGTTGTGTAGGATTGTTATGTATGGTTTTTGTGGTAGGATTGTTAGTGTAATGTTTTGCGTAGGATTGTTAGTGTAATGTTTGTGTAGGATTGTTAGTGTAGTTGGGTAGTATTGTTTAGTGTATGTTGCGTAGGATTTTTAGTGTATGTTGTGTAGGATTGTTAGTGTATGTTGCGTAGGATGTGTTAGTGAATGTTGCGTAGGATTGTTAGTGTATTGTTGTGTAGGATTGGTTAGTGTATGTTGCGTAGATTGTTTTAGTGAATGTTGTGTAGGATTGTTAGTGTATGTTGTGTAGGATTGTTCGTGTAATGTTGCTAGGATAGTTAGTGTATGATTGTGTAGGATTGTTAGTGTAGTTTTGTGTAGGATTGTTAGTGTAGTTGCGTAGGATTGTTAGTGTATGTTGTGTAGGATTGGTTAGTGTATGTTGTGTAGGATTGTTAGTGTATGTTTGTGTAGGTATTGTTAGTGTATGTTGTGTAGATTGTTAGTGTATGTTGTGTAGATTGTTTTAGTGTTATGTTGTGTAGGATTGTAGTGTATGTTGTAGATTGTAGTGTATGTTGTGTAGGATAGTTAGTGTATGTTGTGTAGGATTGTTAGTGTAATGTTGTGTGGTGTTAGTGTATTTGTGTAGGATATGTTAGTGTATGTTTGTAGGATGTTAGTGTAAGTTTGTGTAGATTGTTAGTGTATGTTGTGTAGGATTGTTAGTGGTATGTTGTGTAGGATTGTTATGTATGTTGGTGTAGGATTGTTATGTAAAGTTGCGTAGGATTGTTAGTGTATGTTGTGTAGATTGTTATGTATGTTGTGTAGGATTGTTTAGTGTATGTTGCGTAGGATTGTTAGTGTATGTTGTGTAGGATTGTTAGGTGTATTTGTGTAGGTTTTAGTTATGTTGCGTAGGATTGTTAGTGTATTTGTGTAGGATGTTAGTGTATGTTGTGTAGGATTGTTAGTGTATGTTGCGTAGGATTGTTAGTGTATGTTTGTGTAGGATTGTTAGTGTATGTTGCGTAGGATTGTTGTGTATGTTGTGTAGGATTGGCTAGTGTATGTTGTGTAGGATTGTTAGTGTGATGGTGTGTAGATTGTTAGTGTATGTTGACGTAGGATTGTTATGTATTTTGTGTAGGATTGTTTATGTATGTGTGAGGATTGTTAGTGTATGTTGTTTAGGATTGTTAGTGTATTTGTGTAAGGATTGTTAGTGTATGTTGTGTAGGATTGTTAGTGTATGTTGTGTAGATTGTTTAGTGTATGTTGTGTAGGATTGTTAGTGTATGTTTGTGTAGGATTGTTTAGTGTATGTTGTGTAGGATTGTTATGTATGTTGTGTAGGTTTGTTAGTGTATGTTTTGTAGGATTGTTAGTGATAATGTTGGTAGATTGTTAGTGTATGTTTGTTGTAGGATTGTTAGTGTATGTTGGTGTAGGATGTTAGTGTATGTTGTGTGGATTGTTAGTGTATGTTGTGTAGGATTGTTAGTGTATGTTGGTGTAGGATTGTTAGTTGTATGATGTGTAGGATTGTTAGTGTATGTTGTGTAGGATTGTTAGTGTATATGTTGTGTTAGATTGTGATGTATGTTGTGTAGGATTGTTAGTGTATGTTGTGTAGGATTGTTTTAGTGTATGAGTGTGTAGGATTTTAGTGTATGTAGTGTAGGATTGGTTAGTGTATGTTTGTGTAGGATTGTTTAGTGTATGTTGTGTAGATTGTTTAGTGTATGTTGTGCCAGGATTGTTAGGTATGTTGCGTAGGATTGTTAGTGTATGTTGTGTAGGATTGTAGTGTATGTTGTGTAGGATTGTTAGTGGTATGTTTGTGTAGGATTGTATGTTTGTTGTGTAGGATTGTTAGGTATGGTGTGTAAGGATTGTTAGTGTAATGTTTTGCAGGATTGTTATGTATGTTGTTGTAGGATTGTATGTATGTTGTGTAGATTTGTTTAGTGTATGTTGTGTAGGAAATTGTTAGTGTATGTTGTGCAGATTGTTTAGTGTAATGTTGTGTAGGATTGTTAGTGTACATGGTTGTGTAGGAATTGTTAGTGTATGTTTGAGTAGATTGTTAGTGTATGTTGTGTAGATTGTTAGGTATTTGTGCAGGATTGTTTAGTTTGGGGGGGGGTTTAAAAATTGTTTAAGATGCAGATTGTAGTGTATGTTGTGTGGATTTGTTAGTGTAATGTTGTTGTATATTGTTTTAGTGTATGTTGTGCAGGATTTGTTAGTGTATGTTGTGCAGGATTGTTAGTGTATGTTGTGTAGGATTGTTAGTGTATGTTGTGTAGGATTGTTAGTGAATGTTGTGCAGGATTGTTATTGTAGGTTTGTGTTAAATTGTTAGTGTATGTTGTGTAGGATTGTTAGTGTATGTTGTGTAGGAATTGTTAGTGTAGTTGTGCAGGATTTGTAGTGATGTTGTGTCAGGATTGTTAGTGTATGTTGTGTAGGATTGTTAGTGTAATGTTGTGGCAGGATTGTTTAGTGTATGTTTGTGCAGGATTTGTTAGTTATTTGTGGTAGGATTGTTTTGTATGTTTGTTAGGATTGTTATGTATGTTGTGTAGGATTGTTAGTGTATGTTGTGTAGGATTTTTAGTGTCTTTTTGTCGGATTTAGGTATGTTGTGCAGGATGTTAGTGTAGTTGTGTAGGATTGTTATGTATGTTGTGTAGGATTGGTTAGGTGTATGTTGTGTGGTTTGGTTAGTTAGTTGTGTAGGATTGTTTAGTGTATGTGTGTAGAATTGTTTAGTGTATGTTGTGCAGGATTGTTAGTGATGTTGTGTAAATTGTTTAGTGTAATGTTGTGCGGATTGTTAGTGTATGTTGTGCAGGATTGTTATGTTGTTGTGTAAATGTATAGTGTATGTTGTGTAGGATTGTAGTGTATGTTGTGCAGGATTTTAGTGTATGTTGTGCAAGGATTGTTAGTGTATGTTGTGCAGGATTGTTAGTGTATGTTGTGCAGGATTGTTAGTGTAAGTTTGTGCAGGATTTTTAGTGTATGTTGTGCAGATTGTTAGTGTATGTTGTGTAGGATTGTTAGTGTATGTTGTGCAGGATTGTTATGTATGTTGTTGCAGGATTGTTAGTGTATTTTGTGCAGGATTGTTTAGTGTAGTGTTGTGCAGATTGGTTTAGTGTAATTTGTGCAGATGTTATGTATGTTGTGTAAGGATTGTTATGTATGTTGTGCAGGATTGTTAGTGTACGTTGTGCAGGATTGTTAGTGTAAGTTGTGTAGATTGTTTAGTGTATGTTGTGCTCAGGATTGTTATGTATGTTGGTAGGATTTGTTATGTTTATGTTGTGTAGGATTGTTAGTGTATTTGTGTAGGATTGTTTAGTGTATGTTGTGCAGATTGTTTAGTGGTATGTTGTGCAGGATTGTTAGTGAATGTTGTGCAGGATTGTTAGTGTATTTGTGTAAAACAGGATTGTTAGTGTATGTTGTGTAGGGGATTGTTAGTGTATGTGTGCAAGGATTGAGGATCTACTGTACCCATTTTAAATCATTTTATTTAATAGTAAGCTAAAAGTTTTTAATAAAATAAAAAAAAAAATCATGTTTTTCATGTACCTTTAACGTGTTTCCAGATTGTCCATACTCCCGAAAGGTCGAAATTTGGGCCAGGTATGTCTAATACTTACCTGTTCAATCCAGCTGTTGCTGTTGACAAGTCCTCTGACTCACATTATCCATGGCAGAGTCCTGGGTTGATCTGACACTCGGCAAGAATGAAATTGTCTTGCTTCCTCTTACAGACTTCTACACTATTCTAAATGATCCTCTGTATCTTTTTCCAACTTTAAATTTATATTTTAATCTTACAACTCCGTGACTGTCAGACAATTGAATATTCACTTGCAACTTTCCCACTTACACCACTCGCGCTCATTTTGTGGGCAAATCACCCCACCATGATCCCCTTATATCAAAGCCTTCCTAAATCTGTGTCCAAACTGCGTTTGGTTTTCTTCCAATATCTCATAATTCCTGTCATAGTTGTTCTGCAGGAGAGACATACATGAAGGTCCCCGTTCTAAATCCATGATGAATTTTGGTTTGTGATGTTTACTTAAATTTTGTAATTCCAGCACTCATCAGTTTTTCGAAGGTTCTGATGATATACGATGTTTATGACTACTGAAGTATAAATTTTGGCTAGCGAATCTCCTCTCGTTCATGCAAGAATCAATATCCATAACCTAGAAGCAACAATACTAGACTAACTCCGGAGTATACCTATTTACTGCTAGATGAACAGGGGTACCAGTGCAAAGACCTTGTCCTGGGGATCGAGCCCCGGGTCCTTCAGTTATACACAAAGCTAACAACCCGCATCTCTACCCCACTACAACCTTCCATTGCTAAGATTCCCCTAACCCAGAGCAATCTCAGCATTCTCGAAAACCCCAAGACAAACCAGCAACCCCCAAAATTCCCCCGTAAACTTCCACAAGATCACCTATCTCACTCAAGATCAAGCCCCACCCCACCGCCCTCACTCCCCCTTCCCTCCAGAACCCCCTACCCCCTTCCATGTCATTCACGAGCAATAAGCGGATAAAAAAAATAGATTCCATTTGGATTTAGCCGAGGCCGGAAAATGGGGAGTGGTGTTTGGTTGCGGCCGTCAGTGAGATGGGTACATGGCTAGGAGGGAGTGGGGGCTAGTGTGTGTTGTGTAGGTTAAACTCCGTCACCACACACTTTAATCAAAGAAGCAAACTTGTCACAGCATGTTATATATATACCATACATATATATATATATATATAATATATATGTATATTATATATCTATATAAGAATATAAATATATATATACGAGAGGGAGAGAGAGAGAGAGAGAGAGAGAGAGATAGAGAGAGAGAGAGAGAGAGAGAGAGAGAGAAGAGAGAGAGAGAGAGAGAGAGATAGAGAGAGAAATAGTTTTAGGTATAGACATGCAATGCAAAACTGCAAAGAATGGAAACACTTTAATGAAGCTGTAGAGCTCCTCGAGATCTCAGACGCCTGGGAGCAGCAACCCAAGATACAGCAGGCGTTCCTCTCTGATCGCCACAACTGAGCGCTAGAGGTAAGGTGACAGCCCTCGGGTCCTGGGGGGTCTCGATGAGTCCCCCTGGAACTCAGCTCTTTGGGGAAACCCACAGCATGCTTTCCCCCACGATCCACGTGTCCTCTGAACCAAGGGGAACGGAATAATGGTACTAGTGAGCTAAGTCCCAATATTTGCTAAGCTTGGATCCATATACAAAGCCTTGTTTAAACTCATTTTGGATAACTTGCTTCCGTTGTGTGGTTAGTGTCTCAGTCAGATGTAACATGAGGTCGTGTGGTAGTGTCTCAGTCAGATGAGATATGAGGTTGGTGGTAGTGTCTCAGTCAGATGTAGACATGAGGTCGTGTGGTAGTGTCTCAGTCAGATGTAGACATGGGGTCGGTGGTAGTGTCTCAGTCAGATGTAGATATGAGGTTGTTTGATACCTTTGTATATTATATCTCAAAGGCGTAAATTCCAAAAATTGTTCTGTTGATGCCGTTGAAAAGACGCAGTTTCTAATATAACTTATTCTGTTTCATACCGTTGCTGCACCGTTGCTGCACCGTTGCTGCGCCGTTGCTGCACCGTTGCTGCACCGTTGCTGCGGTACAGTACCCCATGAAAATGCAATTATTATGTTTTTAATCAAAAGGGAAAATTTGTAAAGAGCATGAAATCTTTGGAAAATGTAAACATTGTGAATGTTGCTACACTTGTTCATATAAAGATTGTAAATGTTTACACTTTTGCTACACTTCACCAGAGACACTGTTTAATGTTGCTACACTTCACCAGAGACACTGTTAATTTTTGCTACACTTCACCAGAGACACTGTTAATGTTGCTACACTTCACCAGAGACACTGTTAATGTTGCTACATTTCACCAGAGACACTGTTAATGTTGCTACACTTCACCAGAGACACTGTTAATGTTGCTACACTTCACCAAGACACTTTTTAATGTTGCTACACATAGCGGAGACACTTTTATTGTTGCTATTCACAAGAGACGCTGTTAATGTTGCTAACATAGCGGGAGACACTGTCACTGTTGCTACACTTCACGAGAGACACTGTCACTGTTGCTACACTTCACCGAGAGACACTGTCACTGTTGCTACACTTCACGAGAGACACTGTCACTGTTGCTACACTTCACAAAGACACTGTCACTGTTGCAAACACTTCACGAGAGACACTGTTACTGTTGCTACACTTCACGAAGACACTGTCACTGTTGCTACACTTCACGAGAGACACTGTCACTGTTGCTAACACTTCACGAGAACACTGTCACTGTTGCTACACTTCACGAGAGACACTGTCACTGTTGCAACACTTCACGAAAAGACACTGTCACTGTTGCTAAAACTTCACGAGAGACACTGTCACTTTTGGGCTACAATTCCACGAGAGACACTGTCACTGTTGCTACAATTCACGAGAGACCTGTCACTGTTGCTACAATTCACGAGAGACACTGTCACTGTTCCCACAATTCACGAGAGAAAACTGTCACTGTTGCTACAATTCACGAGAGACACTGTCACTGTTTGCTCCCAATTCACGAGAGACACTGTCACTGTTGCTACAATTCCACGAGAGACACTGTCACTGGAAGAAAGAAGTTTATTCTTGTATTTATTCCTAGGTAAGACACTGCTCTTGATTTATCAAGCAAGACCTGGAAGACCGCAACATTAAACTCCTCTTATTATAACATCACGAAACGAGAGAGAGAGAGAGAGAGAGAGAGAGAAGAGAGAGAGAGAGAGAGAGAGAGAGAGAGAGAGAGAGAGAGAGAGAGAGAGAGAGAGAAGAGAAAAGAGAGAGAGAGAGAGGGTGAAGACGTGTCACATTTGTGCTCCACAAACTTTCTTAATATTACTTAACTACGAGGGTTGGTGAGGACAAAAACTGTTCAGTGACGAAGTACTACCTACAACACATTAGTACAAGTAAGCCAATTGAGTGAATATAAGCAGTTCAGTGATATTTAAGTGTGCTTTGTTGAAGGATATGGTGTGAGTGAGGGGACAGTGGGAAGCCTACCTAGGAGTGACGTCACTATTGCCTTCACAGTGAGCATCTAATATTATATCTCTTTCGTGCTATGTACTAGCATCTGGTGCTTTATAACAACGTGACTGGTACAATGCAACATAGTCATTTGTGTAACATCTGCCTTTAGTGGAAAAGTGGATAGCATAAACAGTGTTTATGTGAGGGAAAAGTTCAATAGATAGGAGTAGCGAGGGAGTATATAGTAACAATAGTTTCATTGCCGGCTACTTGTTAAGGTAGGGTAAGTCAAGCTCCCGCTATTCCCGCCTTTTTTCCCCCTCCCCGAAAGTGATAGTTTGACTGCCGGCTGCTTGTTAAGGTAGGGTCAGTCTAGCTCCTGCTATCCCTTCCCCTCCTTCTCCCCCCCCCCGAAAGGTGACGTGTGGGGCTCTGGTCCAAACAGTAATCACTAGACTCACAGCTCCCAGCACTACTGTAAGTACATGCCTGCCTTGTATTCTAGTGGATTTATGGGTTGAAAGCCTTGCTCTATGTTGACTGTTGTAATAATCACCACATCTTTTAGGTATTGTACTTATGGAGAGTGATTATTTAAGCAGTGGGTAACCTGTCTATCTTTTCAGCTTGGATGACAGAGAGGGTCACCTGTCAATCAACGAGAAGAACTGGTGGAGATGGACTAACGTCCTGAGACTTCCCCTTTTTGGATTTAATTACCTGTGCACCTGTATGAAATTGCAGGACGTAACCCCTCATCATTGCAGCGGTAAAGAACCTGCTTTCCTGTCATCGGGATATAATACTCAAGGCTATACTGTGAAGAACTAGCCAGTGGGTCGTAACCAACACCTGCGACCCCCCCATCATCAGCAACAGCTACGATTTCAACAACACAGTGTCACCAACACCAGACACCCCTATATATATTAGCGTTGAATTCAGTTATCATTTATATTTTTCATTTTTCATTTTCTTTAATGTAGGATTAATATTTCATATTTAAGTGTTTTATATTTTATATTTTCTATATAATAAAGTGTTTATGTTTGTTATTATTTTTTTTTCTTTTCATTAATTTCCTGAGGAGGAGCCAGCCTTGGTAATACTGTCTGAAGTTATTACAGGGCGGAGTAAGCCTTCACAGTTTATTAAGTGGATAGTGAAAAGGCAACACTTCCAGCTTCCCGGGCCCCCACTGCCTGCCCTCACTACCCACCCCGTTATAAAACCCCCACGATGCACAACAACCCACCTCTCTCTCCTGTAAAACTTCACTGCAAACCTACAACGCCTCCTCTGTGATGACTTCACATCGCAAAAATAGCAAGAATATCTACGCTATCTGGCTATTGTCCCAGTATTTTATGGCAGTGTTTGTGGGTATATACAAGGGATAAATACTTCTTAGATGTAAGAAACTACTTGTTCCAACTACTGCCACACAGATTGCATTCCAGAAGAAGAATTTTGTTGGGAGCCAGGTTGAAAATTTTAGAAAATTGAAGGATATCCATAATCCTGTGGTATATGTGTATACAAGCCTGGAGCTACGGAGGAAGGCTCAGAAGTACTACCTTAGGGACTCCTGTCCAAAGATCAAGACTGCCCTCTTGGGCTGTGTTGTAAAGTTGCAAACTAAGATAATCCATCACAGAGAAGCACTTCATGAGCTCCTCAATTCATAAGATAACCTTCAAGCTATTGTAGAAGGTCAGTGCAAGCCCCACCTCAAGTGACGTAAGCTCTGCTCAGCTGATGGTGACACTATTGACAAAAACTGGAAGTCCACACTGAGCTTAACTCAGGGGTAAATAACTGATTGGGAAATTTTGTCATGTTAAGGTCCCACAGACTGACAGAGTTCAAAACACTACCTTTGGGGAATTCTAACATAATTCCTCTGACCACCACAGAGGAAACAAATCCACTTCCCCGCAACGAAGGAAGCCTTGGATCTGTTAATTCTCCTACACCTGACATCTCTGCTTCAGCCACTGCCAGTACACTAGACAGTGCACATACCATCTCTGATCCCACACCTGTCAGCACACCTGCCGACAATATTCCAGCATCTGGCAGCAGTGTTTCATCGGCAAGTTTTGAGTCAGGATTTTCTCCACCCGAGATTGGTGCAGTTAATAAATCAGGGAACTATCACTGCACCCGAACACCTACTGCACCAAAGTACGAACAGGAGGGATATATCTGTCAAACTGGTAGAGGATGGGTAAGAGGACGTGGAAGAAGACGTGGAGGAGAAAGATATCTAAAGCCGTCTCACCCCTCCACTAACACAGTCCCAGCAGCAAGAACATGAGGACAAATCAGCAAAACACAGGAGGTGCAACAAATCATAGTCCCCCTCCCAGGCACCTAGGGGTGCTCTCGCGTCACCAGAAGGGGGACATCGCCCCC